>JAZHYW010004210.1:0-17667 GCA_037355805.1 Ixodes ricinus
ATATTATTATTATTATTATTCTGTTCTGTTACGCTCAGCGAATACTGGCTAGATCGGAATGGCGCCTTCGAGTAATAAGCTCTTTTTTTACACTGCGAGTTTAGAACCTTACATTGTGCATGGGGGAAGCTGTGGATGATGCAAAATTATTTAGTGGTTATTAATATTCCACATATCTGTCTAGAAACTGAGTTTGAGGAGGAGACGAGCGGGACGCCAGAACGCGGAGCTCTGATTGGAGCGATCAGGGTAGACCTAAGGCTAGTTGCCTTTGTCTCCACTTCTCCTCATTAGGTCATAGAAGGTGTCACGCTGTCGCCGGTCGCGATCCTGGCGGCGTCCCAACAGGTGTGGTGGATGCTGCGGACACCTGTCCTGCTGCAGGTGGCTCTCCAGCGCGGCGGCCCATGGAAGTTTTGGGAGCTAGGGAGTTGGGACGCCACGACGACAGCGACACTCGCGTTCGCTCGCACCTTTCGCCAGCATTTCCTACGACCAACCACCATGATCGCGACATCCGGCAGCATGACACGCTGGCTTATGCTGACGTCATTCGTGACCACTTCGGGACCACTTTTGATGTATGGGCGGGATAGGGTGCTAAACACACCAAGGGAGACACGCTCCAGGCACCATTGTACGGGTTGCTATGGACGGCTGCCGCGCGGCGCCCACTGCTTTATTCAAATTTGAGCGCGTACGTAGACGACCAAGTTATCATCGCTATTTACTTGTGGCGCCTTCTACCAATAGGAACAGCAAGCATACGACGCACCCTATTGTCTGCTCACTGCGCCTCTCGGGAGATGGCACTACAAGTAAATGGAGTCGCTTATTCGGTCGTCTGCGAACGCGGCCAACCTTGAATTTGGCACGTTTCTTCCTCTAGTTTTTGACAGGAAAGAAGTAGGCCTTGAGATATCTCAGGGTAAAACTGTCCTGCTTAGTGCACATTCGGTGAGAGTTTCAACTTTCTATGTGTAGGCGCCAATTTTTCCGGCATGTTTCATTCCGGGAAGCTCTTCTCAGGGCAATCTATGCTCACTGTAACCCGGATTCACCTGGGGAAGAAGGGACATACGACTGGAATAATTTTCTTTGCAACTTTTAGGGTCTCGTAGTGAACTCAGTCTCCATAGTCACTGAGAAGGACAGAACAGCAGGGAGGAGTTTAAATTGCCCCCGCCCCTAGCGCGAGCTTCCTACCTTCGACAACGCTTCTACGTCTCCGTGACCTCGAGCACGCGCGCGCGCAGCCAGTGCGCGAGGGAAGGATTGGGGCTCGTGGTAAAGGCGGGGCGGGGCGTTCGGAAAGACGTTCCCTGCCATTCTCACTCTGTTAGTGAATATGCGTCAAGAAACGGAGGGGAGGGGGATACGAGAGCGCGGGGCGTCGGCGACGCCGAGCTCTGGCTGGAAAGATTAATAGGTATAGACCAAAGCTAGCCCCTTTGTTGCCAATGCACTCGTTGAACGCTTTAGAACGCGGAACACCAGCGTTCAGCGTTTGGCTCTCGCATTCAAACGCGTTCGACTAATGCAGTATCAACAAAGGCAGCTAGATTTAGGTCTACCCCCGAATCATTGAAACCAAAGTTCGGCGCTCTGACGTCCCAGCACACTTCCATCTCCTCCTCTACGTCGGTGTCTCGGTGCATAGCTTCGGTTTGACTGACATCCTAATGTTCCGTACGACGTTCCGAACCGCTGCACAAACATCCTACCGCCTTCCACTGCTGTCTTTGCATAACACCGTGTCATTTTTTTTGTCCTTTCTTTCGCAGACTCACAGTGACTGCCAGCTGTCCAATGGATCTCAGATATTTCCCGATGGACAGACAAGCGTGCACTATAGAAATAGAAAGTTGTAAGTACCATCCTAAGCATCTCCACTTCCTTTCTTCTCCCCGGTATTTGCTTTGTCTCCTCGTCTTGGTGATATCGTGCGGTATACTGCTGCGGCGTCTAACAGGCCGCCATTGGTATGTCAGCGTCGGGTCTCGAGTGTAGCTGGCCGGGTTTGTGCTTCTCTGGCGTGAAACTCAAACAACATCGTCCCCATTCGTTTGCTTTTTAGTGTTTTGCATTCTCTACCGCATTATCGTTGGCACAACATGGCACTGTCTGACAAGTTCGGATGATGCCATTCCTTGTCCCTTTGAAAATATGTGTTAATGTGTTCTATGATTTGCGTTTTTTTTTCTTTCTTGCACTTAGAAGTACAGGGCTTAACCAAACGGAAAAGACAGACGAGTAGTAGGGAAATTGGCTGAAATGACGAGCGAATACATCAAAGGCGTTTTAGAAACCGAGGCAAGGCGCACTGAATTGAGGACAGACGCTGTGTCAGATGATAGTGAAACAAAGAAACGAAACGATAAAAAGTAAATGTTTCCGAATGCCCAATAGAACTTAGTATGTAATATTGGCACGTAACTTACATTATTTGCCGTGAAAAAGAAGCCAGAATTACTGTGGCCGTTCATTCACCGCGGTGGATGCAACTAAGGTAGCATTTGTTCCGTTAATTTAATTATTATATGGATTATCACTTGCTTCTTCTGCTTTAATTACTATACAGGGGATTGTTGTTGTTGTTGTTATCTTTATCAAATACAAATTAAAAAAAGGATTGTGGAAGCTACAGAAATGCCGGCTGCGCAAGTGAGTTATACGTACCGACGGATATTATGTTCGTGAGAGAATGCAACTACCACTGGACCAACCAACGAAAATTCACTAATTACCTTTGTTTTAATTAGACGTTTTGCGGCACATCTTTATATCGAAGAAATGAAGGCAATCAATGATGAAGGCCAGCCCAGTTTTTAAAAATCCTGGAACGAGCACGCAGTTCGAGTTATTCATTGTCAAAATTTGTTCTGGAAATCTATCAATACCGAAACCAAACGCGCGATGCCCGCCGGAAGGACAACCCTTCGCACTTCTTCGTTCTTTGGCATTCACCTGGAGAATTTTTGGTTTAGCGTTTCATCTACATTTCAAGCAGTGTTGTTAAGGTGGCCTTTGTTCATTCCTTATATAAACCGGATGTTCTTTGGGACGTCAAAATTGGAGCACCACCTGGTGGCGTTTACCATAAAAGAGTCTATTGTGCAGTGGGCAATCGTTACAGGTAATATCACAGCTTCGCTGTCCAACCACCTTCACAGCGTGGATTGGAGCCTTACATTTTTATTAAAGAGCTGTATTCGATAAAAAAACAATAACAAACACAGTATATTAGGAGCATAAGAACAGTGACTAAAATCGAATAGTGGTGTTACATTCCTATAGACCTTTTCAGCCTCCGTCGCATGGGCGCTGCCATCTTGAAATCACGTGACGCGGCCTCCATAAGGTGGTTTCAACTCGTCGCTCCGCTCTCCCCACCGCGCCTTGGCCTATAGGCGTGGAACTTTTTTTTTTTAATCGTCGCGTTTTACCGTGTTTTTGCCTTATTGTGTAAACTGTCGCCCAATGCTTGCATTTACAACTTAATTGCATGTCATCATTATGCGCACGACGACATCAGCAGTTAATTTTGTAACACATTTTGACTATTTTCACCGTCGGCGTAACGAATACATGAGAGAAGGGAGGAGGTACTGGAATCCGCGTCAACCCTGACGCACATTGAACCCAATTAATTATGACAACTAGATATTGCTGAGTCTTAGTGGTGGACTATTCGAAATAACTGTAGCGCAATGTATGTTTATATTCACCTCTTTAGGATATTAAGGAATACGATCAAAATACTCAGCATATGAAACCATATGTGCTTCCTGAAATTCCATCATGCTTTGCCTTCATCACAAATTTAAAATAATTTGATTATATAGATATATAAATACGTAACGAATGTTTAGGTCACATTTTATCTAACGCAGGGGATAATGGTAATGTACACATAAGTCTATTTGTTTGTAAACGACATTACAACTAAATGTGGTAGACGTCCTTAATCGTCTTTTGCGATATAAACATTTGCTTTATTTGTTTTTAAATTTAAAAAAACTCTACACCATGCTTCGTTACATGTCTGCAATCATTCAAGTGCATTAACACATTTTTTAAGACCTACCATTCAATATTAATTTATCTTAATTAGTTCAACACATATGTCGAGACTACCCCGGTGAAAAAATCTGTCCCAATCAGCTTGAGTGTGCCTAGGGCTAGCATTATGTGATGCCGAAAAGAAGCTCTCTACATGGAAATCAACCGAGTTCAGCGTTGTTGATTCCAGATTGCAACAGTATTTCAATGAAGATCTGTCTACACTGGCTTATGAAGCGGTGTCTAGCATTCGACTTCAGCCAGACGTAAGGGAGGTCACTTCTCTGGAACCCTTTAATTTCATTTGGCAAAGTTTATGTAAAGACAAAATTTCTGACTTCACTTAATGGGTCTGTCCCTATTCTCATATACTGAGTACGTCGTAATCAAATCTCAGTAAAACAAATCTATTGGTGGTTCAAATCTTTTGGTGAAAACTTCCGAAGGTCCGTGAGTTAGCTGGAAGCGTTCTTTTGGTTATGCCCAGTTTAGCCAATCTCCAGCTGTACTTGTGCGCAGCCCTTACTTAAGCGAAGCTACACGATGCATGGTGCATTTCGGGCGCTCCTTGACTTGTTCCGTCGGATCGTAGCCTCGGGAATAGTCCGTTGGAACTCAAGAACGAAAGGCGAGGAAAAGAAAGTCCAGGAAGGAGGAAGCAGACGGAACGCTAAAAAAGAGAGGGGAAACCTCCTTCTCTCTTTAGAGTTCCGTCTGCTTCCTCTTTCCCGGCCCGTCTTACCCTCGCCCTACCATCTTGAGTTCAACGAACTGAAGTGTCGGCCTAGAGTAATACGAGGTATATCCAGAAGGTATAGCCAGGAGGTATAGCCAGGAGGTATAGTGGCTAAACCGCCTTACCTCCTGGCTATACCTCCTGGTTAAACCTCGTATTAGTTCCTAACATACATGTACGTAACGCGTTACAAGTAACGAGTTACTTGTACTTAGTTACTATTTTCGGTAACGAGTAACGTATTTAGTTACTTTTTTAGAAAAGGAACGAGTAACGGTATTTAGTTACTTTTAAGGCCAAGTAACGAGTAACGGTATCTCGTTACTTTTGAGGAGTAACGTGTACAACACCGCTTAAACGGCCTTGTTTTTTATTCTAGCCTGAGTATGCGTCTATTGCAGCAAAGGCAGATGGGCAACCCGAAAAAGAAATAAACAGTATGACAGTACAGCAACTTATATCGCTGAACAGGTCGGTCGAACAGTTCGACTGACGTTTCCAGCGATAAACGTTGCTGTACTAAACTCTACAGGTGGAGATGTCCTTCACCCAGCGAGCACAATCAGGTTCGTTGGTTGAACTTTCTAGAACCGGGTACGGACCGAATGTAAACCTGGAGGTTGCAAACACGGGAAGTCACATAACCCATTACCCGCTGTCCTTAATGAAGGCGCAGTTCCCGAAGATTCACCAGCTCTTCTTGAAGCACAACACTGCCGTTCCTTCGAGCGCGTGAGTAGAACGACGCTTCAGCGTCGCCGCAGATGTATTTTCAAGGAAGCGGGGAAACATAACTGATGAAAACTTCGACAGGCAGCTGCTGCTTAAGGGCGATGACTATAGAAAGAAAATAATAAACCATGAAACAAAAACAGTTGTGTGTTTGCTCGTCAAAGTAACGTGAAAAAGTAACTCGTTACTTTTGAGGTAACTCACGCGTTCCTTTTGAGAATCGGTAACGAGTAACGTATTTAGTTCCTTTTTGAGCGAGCAACGAGTAACGGTATTTAGTTACTTTTTTGGGGTAACGTGTACATGTCTGGTTCCTCCTAATATAGCTAAGAGTATAGCCAGGAGGTAAGCCGGTATAGCCACTATACCTTTTGCTATACCTCCTGGCTACACCAGGAAGTAATACGAGGTATAGACCTTTTCCGCTTACTCTCACCCCCGACCGCCAAGTAGGCCTATCCGGAATGGGCGACAAAAGAATATTAAAACGTTTCAACCTGCAAATAGTAAAAAAACAGAGGGGAGAGAAAACGAGAATGGGTGACGGTTACGCTTTTCTCCTAAAATGAATTTTATTGGCGTGGCGACGGCAAAACAATGTTTTCGCCCATACTGGAAGTGACGACAATTCAAGATGGCGGCTCCCTTGAAGAAAGGGTTTATAGTTCAGGAGGTATAGCCAGGAGGTATGGTGTATAGCCACGATACCTCCTGGCTATACTTCCGCTATACCAGGAAAAATAGCCCGGAAGTAAAGCGAGGTATAGCCAGGAGGTAAGGCGGTCTAGCCACAATAGCTCCTGGCTATAGTTCCTAGATATACCTCCTGGCTATACCAGGAGGTATAGCCAGGAAGTAATACTAGGTATACCCAGGAGCTAGGGCAGTATAACCACTATACCTCCTGGCTTTACTTCCAGGCTATACCTCCCGGCTATACTTCCTGGCTATACCTCCTGGCTATACCTCCTGGCTATACCAGGAGGTATAACCAGGAAGTAATACGAGGTATAGCCAGGAGGTAAAGCGGTATAGCCACTATACCTGCTCGCTATACCAGGAGGTATAGCCAGGAAGTAATGCGAGGCACAGCCAGGGGGTATAGCCAGGAGGTAAGGCGTCTAGCATTAGCTGGTGTAAACCTAAACTTTCACAGTACAAAAATTACGTGCATTCTTCTTTTCTACTCTTAACACGACCAATTTATTTCTATATCCTCGCCCCGTGGCAGGAACATTTCCTCGAGGCCCTCCAACATTACTCGCGCCGTCATCAAAAACCCTGTTGGGTCGTGGCGCGATGAAGCAGAGATACGGCGACGCATTAGAAATCTCTCCGGAAGTCGTAACAATGGGAATGTTCCGCGCCCTTCCCTTTGCAGTTTTTGTTTTTTTTTCTCTTTATATCCTCAAGGGTGCACTCTAGCGCGCTCTCTTCTAGCGCCCCGTCATTAGTTCTCGAACGCGCAGTGCGTGTCTGTAGACCTCGTAAAATAGCCCATTAAAAACCCGAATTTCGACGACAAGAATCGCGTACAAAGTGCTATCTCGGTTTCAAACATAATCTTTCTCTTTCTTTTTTTTTTCTTTTTCTTTAATGGCTTACGTTTCGGTTTTCCGTGGACGTTCTCGCCGCGCGAACCGTGCACAGGCTTCCGAAGAAAAAATTAAGCGACATAAAATGTTGCGTGTGTTGGTAAGTTTTCCTCGTCATTGCGGAGTTGAACATTTCTATATGCGCCTCGTTAGATATTAACGTTGGGGCTCGGAGTATTTAAAATAATGACCATAGCGGGCTCTCTGGTCGTTTTTTGATATGTCTCTCCTCGTTGCTATAACGTCCTGTTTCTAGATGAAATTGCAGCGTAATTAATGTTGTATATCATTGCAGATTTTTGTTATTGAGTAGATTCCGTAGCAATTTCGTTTTTATCCTTGATTTGTTTGGGTTTGAAATTTTATACTACAAATGCGATCTGAAAGTGGGTTTCACAAAACATGTTTCATTATGGCATTGATAATTTGTTTGAAATCCAGGAAAGGAAGAAACTGCATGTGCATGTGCCTGAACCGTTCTCTGTCATTTGTGTGGCTGCCTGAACGCCTAATGCGATGTAATTGAACGCAAACTAACATCGCCTAGTGGTCACTGAAGAACGCTTCCAAAGTCGCGCACTCAAGTTTTCGAGCGTTGTAGCTCCTCCCAATTTCACGACCGTGGTTTCCCCCACCTAGCCTTATTCGTTTTATCGCCCGAAAATCTTTCTTTGGCATAATTAGCGAAAACGCTTTGCTTTTATTGCTTCCCTTATCAAGCAGCCCCATGTTTATGTTTCTAATGCGTCCGGTCACGTGACGACGCATTGTCACGTGACGTCTGAATGTCGAGTCACGTCACAGTATCACGTGACTCATGGTGTCACCGTACGTCATCAAGTCGCGAGGCGTTACTGTGCAACGTGACTCGACATTACAAAGTCACGCCATGCTGTTGGTATACGTAAGAGGTAACATGATGCGCGGTGTGACGTCAGCGGCGTTACGTCAATGGAAAAGTTTCTGGAGGAGTGCCGAAAATGACCCGCGTCGATAGGGAGCGCTGTCGACGGCGCAAAACCCGCGAAAGTGTCCCGCTAACTGCTACCGCAGTAAAACATTACAGAAACCTGTTCTGGGCAATCTACGCCCGCCACTTGGCAGACGATGCACACGGACAGCGTGAAGTGCTGCCAAAAGGTGGCGCAGGCCGATCTGGTTTACGACAGCTGACAGTAACGCAAAAAAGAACCTTAATCGGCTGGCGCTCCCTCGATACGGCGTGTGCCATCTGTCGACAGCACTTCTCACTACTTACGTATCGCCTGCAAAGTGGCGGCATAAATTGCCCAAAACAAGTTTCTATTGTTGTTGTTGTTTTTTGTTTCTTTTTTTAATGAAGCGAATCGATTTTTTATTTTTTTTCTAATTGTTTGTTATCTGTTTTCACCCCTGTAGTAAATCACAGCACGATAAGTTGAGAAATTGATGCTTGCGTTACATGTAACGTGCTTTAAAAGCGTTCGCTTACACGCTGTAGTTAACGTCAGAAAGAGTGAACTTTTCACTTCTACTAACTCGCCAATTAAGCTGTACTAAAAAGAGGGTCTTGTTCCCTTAATGACTGGGTGTTGGCATCAAGCCTAAGCATATACCGTCCCGTAGACAAAAAAATATTAAACCAATATAAAAAAGAAAACTAGCCACACAATCGTGCCGAATAGAAGAAGCCAGTCTTTCTTGCTTGCGAAACGGCAAAAAACAATCCACCGACTCCAGCTCATTTAACCTCTAGGATCAGACACGCGGGCCGCTCGGGGTCAGAATGGCAAAAACGGGCAAAGGGGGACTCGACGTGCTATAAACACTGTCGGAGTCGCTTTCGCCACGATTGCACCAGCTCTCCGACTTTGGCTTTGTCCCTTTTCGACGCTTTTATTATTCCGTCGCATTATGCCTTCTCCTCCTTGTCTCCTCCTTTCGACGAAGGAGCAACAAAAGAACGAGAAGAGAATCAAAAACGAGGCCGGACTCCGTGTGTATATTTCGGCGAAAGCCCGCGATCGTTCAAAATGAAAGTAGGCTTAGCGAAAGACCCGCGTTTGCCCTTGCTAGGACTCTTTTTTTTTTTTTTTGCTTTGGCGGCTTATGTGTGTGTGTTGTGAAGGGGGAAGGGGGGGGGGAGGACGCGCTGCGCGGATTCGGCTTGGCTTGGCGGACGGCTTGGCTGGACGCCATTGGCCGTTTTTGTTTGTGTGTGTACATGTACGAGACGTCAGCCGGGTAAGAAGGCGGGTCCCCTAGGAAAGGGAGAAAATGAAAAATATTTGGCCGGAGTCCAAGGCTTTGGCGAATTCTGGCCCTTTGTGTCTTATGACCTTCGTGTTTAGCTGGTGACAGCGCCGGTCCCGACCCAGTAAGAAGGAAGAAACGGCGGCGTGGAAATATCGGGTGGCCTGTTTTCGGCGAAGAGTCCATGTTATCCTGTTTCTTTTCTTCTTCCTTTATTTCTTGTTTCTGACCGCGTATGTGCATGCGCGATATATTTTTTTTTCTGTAACGAAAGATGTGTGTTAATGGCGAAACGACAGTTACAGTTGTTTGTTATGTTTGTGGGGGAATGAAAGAGACTCCCCACTTCTTTTTATATTGTTTCGTTAGGGCAGCAGTGAAATCGGTGCTGTCGTTTATTGTGTTCAGCAGTAATCTAGTGGTGTCGTCTTCGAATGTGATGCCAATTTCAGCGCCTTTAAGGATGAGGAAAATCAAAAGGCCAAATAAATGACTGTTTTTTTATAATGTTCGTTTTAAAAGGGGGGGGTGGGGGAGAAGCCTTTAAGAAGCAGCCTACAAAGCTTGAACGGAAAAGGGCCATCGACGCTTCAACACTGCGTAAAACATTTCTTGGTGAATAAGAAAAAAAAACATTCAATGATCCGTGATCACTTGGAGAATATCAATGTTAAGCGTTTATAAATATATTTTTTTACCCCTCGCTAAATAGCTAGGCCATTAGGTGCTCATGAACGCTTTCCGTCATTCTGGGCTTAATCAAAGTTTCTCAAGAGCGCGAACTTCTCGAAAAGTTTAACCGGCTTGCAACATTGCGCGGGAGTGCCGCACTTATTTTTTTAAATACCTTCTAGCACAAAGAGAGGCAGACCGATTTAATATATTTTGTAATCGTACTATGTTGTGTGCCATTAAATTTGGTGCTGATCTGCCATAAGTGTTTTTTTAGGGTCGTGTTTCGTGGTTATGGTAATTAAAATGTTTTACACTGACTTTTTTTCTAAAAAAAATTAATAAGGTGTTTTTATAATTTGATTGCATTTTCTGGCGTAACAGAGCAATAACACAAAAAGTATGTCGACATACGACGAACGTCTCTGGCATGTGGACTGCTGCAAAACATTGGAGTCCTAAACTATGTTTCGGTGGTGTATAGAATACAACGTATAGGGTGTTTGTGAGAAGTCCGAACCCGGCTTTTCGCACCACAAAAATAAGCTAGACATCGCGGAGAGCACTAACTTTGTCAGACCGTAGCCCCAGCCGTTCGAGCAAGATGCCAAAGTTTCATCACCAACCGTTGTATTATTCAAAAGTTATAAGTGATTTTTATGAAATCTTCCATGGGTAAATGTGGCCCACCCGTTCTCGGTTTCTGTTGAAATAGAGCTTCATGTATCAGGAAATCGCTTATAACTTTTGAATAAGATAACGGTTGGTGCTGAAACTTTGGTATCTTTCTCGAACTACTGCGCTGTACGTTCTGACCGAGTTTGAGCTCTCCGCTAATGTCTAGTTTATTTTGCGGTGCAGAAGCCGGGTATGGATTTATCACAAACAACCCGGGATATAGTTAGTGTTCGCTATAGTAATTCAAGCATTACATAGAGCCATAACTTGCTGCTGATTTAGGGTGCGCCTCGCCGCGAGGCAACGCGTTAAATAACTTGTCGAAACTTCAGAAGACGCGACGCTGCCCAGTGGCAAACAGGTGTCCTTTAGAAACGAGGGGATGCGCGTGCAGAAAGATGCAGCAAAAACTTCCAACGACCTGACGGTGAAAATGTGAAGTAGATGACCCGAGATTAAATGCACACTATTGAAATCGCGAGTATAGTGTGAACGAGAAAAGTTACGTTTTGCTCCGCCATAAGCGTTTGATAGAACATTCTTGTCAGATTCGAATATAAACACGCGTTTTAAATGTAGAGAGCTAAAATTATAAAGCGCACCGAAAGTTCTTCATGTTAGTTCGTTCTAACAACTACGAAGAATTTGCATGCCTTTATAAAGTTTTGCAAAATTCAGAATTTTGTGTACGCTTGGTCAGTTTTTAATGAAGAAGAGCCCCACGCTTCAAAAACCCCGCGTCCAATTACCCCGTCCCGAATCCCCCCCCCCCCCCCCCCCCGTGCCAAGAGCCCCGTCCTCACTGCCCCCGTCCCAAGCTCTTCGCGCTTCAACCAGCATTGTTCTAAGTCTTAACCTAATCTGCTAAGGGGCCTACAAAGTGTCTTTTAAGTGAAAGGAACAACAAAATAAGGTTAACTTGAACCAAAAAAAAAACTTAAAATGACGTACTAGTTAGTCGCCAATTGCATGAATCTGTGTCCCCAGCGATGTACTCCGCAGTAAGAGAGGTAAACTCAGACGTGGAAGCTCAAAATTTATCTACCGAGAGGGATGCAAATATTTTTAGAACGACGTAAGAAGAACGGAACTAGTTTTTGGTGCTTAAGTATGGCGCCATTAGTTGCGGGTTAACAGTTTTGACAGAACCTACTTCGTCGGAACTGTGAATCCGCGCGTGCTTCAGTGTCGACGAAAGCTTTGGTTCAGTGGTTATTAATAAAAACTGTAACTTTCATTTTTTTTTGCCAGTGATTGAGATTTTGTGTTTGTTTTTACTTTTGTTGTTTCAAGACGTGAATGTGTACAGCGCGCGCCTCACGAACGGGAAGCTTTATCCAATTATTGTTTACTTCAGTCCCGGATATGGTATGATCACGTTACACAAGCTCGCTTGCACACTTACTTTCTCGTAGTTAAAAGCAGAATGCGACGCCTTCATGCTGACGACCCGACCACCTGACACGGGGGATTCGCGTCATGGACTTCTGAAATTGCGGCTTTTGAAAGGGGGCAAAACGGGTGGGGCGTTTGCCGTGGGGGATTAGACACTTATCTTTTGACATCGAGTGCTTCCGTGCATCACCCGCACGATTGGTTCAGCAATGATGAAACACGTACAGAAACACGAGGAACACCATTATGGTGCACTTTCGATGCTGTATGACTAATTCCATCAGCTCGTAGACTCGGCTGCTCGATAAAGGCCGGACAATTCCAAGCTCGATCATATGTTCAAACTCGTTCTTTGCGATTATTAGTCCTCGGCGTCTCTCGCACGCCCCCGGCGTGCGAAGACGGGTGGTCCTGTATTTCCGATAGAGTGGGTAATGTTGTGCTGCGTGGACGCTGCATAAAACGATGGTCGGGTTAGTCTGAGAAAGTGATGGAGAATGACTTCCCATTGTGTATAGGCTGGTGGTCATGGCTGGTGAAGTTGAATCTTTTTGGTCTCGGGCCTCTATTCCTTAGAAGTGTAGATGCGTCTCACCATCGCGAAGCTGGTACTGACGCATACCTACGGTTTGGTTGAAGAAATGCAAGAAGTCCGCGCCAAGGATAAGGTACTTGACGTCCGCGTTTATAGAAGTCCAGCGGAAAGTCCTTCTTAAACTGAGATCGAGCTAAAAAAAATTCTGAACATAGGTGTTATTAGCTGAGCCACTGGCCGCTGCAAGAGCTGTCAACGGCTGGCTGTGTCGGCGGTCTTCCGGAGTTGAAAGATAATCGTAGGTTTCTGCGGTTCTGTCCACGAGGTATCGAATTTCGGCGGTCGATTCTCAGTGATGAAGGCAAGACGGCTCCTTTCTGGGATCACCACAGTGGCCGTCTTTAACGTCGTGTTTTTGCGTTTTTCTATAGAGCAGGGTGGCGAAGGCGCATCACCGAACTTTTGGCAGTGGTAGCAGATGCGGTTTGTCGAGCTTGGGGAGTGTCTGCGTCCAGTGTCCCACTGGACGCTGGAGGAGCGAGACCGATTGATGAAAGGTGGTCGACTCTCGTAGTTCGGCTACCTGCGTCGATAGTTGGTCGAATTTTGATGAGAGACGGTGGATTATCTCAAAGAGCTCCACATCGGTGGGGATAGATGGAGCCTGCTGCGTGGGAAGCACTTGGCATGTGGCGTAAAGAGCTGGAGAACTGACCTCCATGATCTTGTCCGCCATGCGTGCTAGCGCTTCCATGTACGTTGTGTCGGGTGCTGAAAGTATCGTCCTCATGGTATTGGGAAGCCTTTGAAAAAGTGCTCGTGGAGGAGTGAATAACCCAGGTTGTCGGCTCTGTCTCCTTGTAGCTCCTGCATACGGCGACAAAGTTGGGGTGGCTTGCGGTCGACTAGTTCTTAGGCGGTCATCAACTTTCGCAGCCGTTAATGCTCGAAAGTGGTAGTACGCTGGATCAACACATTACTTAGGCCATCGTAAGGATTTTCCAGAGGAGCATGGAGGAAGTGTCTTAAGATTGACGTGGTCGTCTGGGGCAGGACCGTCACGACATAGTCAAATTCGGCTAGCTGAGAATTGATGTGGTTGTTGCGGAAAAAGGGGTCGGCGTCAAGAAACCAAAGTTCTGCATCATTTGTCCAAACATAGGCCAGTTTCAGGTATATGGCAGCAGCGTGTGAAGGAGCGGTAGCAGACCCGGCCGCTGCGTCACCATTTGATGTTCTGTGATCCTCGAGGTTGGGCACCTCGGAGCCAGAGGCGCAAAGGTATCTGGCAACTCGGGTCACCAATACGTATCAACATACCGAGAGGCGTTCTTTGCTGACAGACTTGTTATTTACATGTTTTACAGATATATATTTACAAACGGGCCAGTCCGAGATGATATCTCAGGTAGGTGATACTAAAGTCACTGTAGATCCTGAGAAAGTAGCGCCAAGCTCCCCGTGTGGTCGCCATCTTGGTCCGTGAAATGAGCAATGTCTCCTTGACCCCTCCGTTCTTGGTGACCCGATTTAAATTCGCTAGTGACGGGTAGCTTTATGGAGACGTTTCGTGTATACCGAGGTTTTGCTATCCACACAACGGCGAAACAAGCGTACATCTTCATACCACCATCACATGCTGTGCCGGTGCTTAGAAGCACTGAAAAATAATTCTACTATTTTGCAATTTTTACTCTTCTCTATAAGGCTACCCCCCCCCCCCTCGTCTAACGTTGGCCTTTGGCCTACCCAGTGTCGGCTATCTGGTCCCCGCGCTCAAATGAGTTTGAGAACACTGAGGGAGGCTATATGGACTGGCGTGAATTGAAGCCTATGCGCCGCGCCAAGAGCACCTCCACCGCAACAACGTGACATAAGGGCCTGGCAGGTATTTCGCGAGCCCTTTATTTATTTCCTACTACTTTTAATTTTGCTCTATGTTTTGTTTCATGCTTATACTTTGTAGGGCGTTTAGGAGGTTAGCAACAGCCGAATAAACGTACGGCACCGGCCGGTTTGGTCGGCTTGAATCTGTCACTAAAGCGTTGCTTGCGTAACGGTCGGTCGTGCTACTACAAACTCTACAGACTATGATCATAAAAGGGTACTTTTAATGTAGCCCTTCACTCGAGTACATATTTATCAATTGCTTAACGAGTTTGCTATGCAACCGCCCTTTCATTTTATTAGTGATCGATTTTTTATCGCTTTTTTCACGACTTTATTTATTTAGTTTACGACCTTGGTTTTAGCTGCGGAACCGCGGGTAATTTTAATCAAGGAACAGTTTTAATTTTTTCTGAGTGCCATTTTTTATGAGCGGGAAACCCAGTTTTAGTAATCTGGCTTAAGGGCGCCTTGAAACCCTTCCGTTCCCTAATCCTTGGCATGGCGGGTATTGTGTTGAAAGTCCTTCTGGTTAGCGAACGTAACTTTCAATCTCGTACTCTTTCGAAACACTCGGCATTTAAGTGCGCCCGTGGCGAAATGCTTATCTGCGGGTTTGTTCTTCTCTTTATGCCCAAAGAATGACGTGCGGTAGGGTGTGGCCTAGTGGAGTGGAATCCACCAAGATACGCTGGAATCATGAACTGGAAACTTTGTGTATCCAAGTTTGTGCTTACGTACCACTGAAATTGAATGTAGGTATTGTGTGACTTTCGGGTTATTAAAACCGACCCTCAACTCCAACAATTGACCGATCAAAAAAGATTGGTGCAGGAAAGCCCAACACGTACTGTTAAATCTATGAAAAAAAAAGTGCGTGGATTATTAACGGTTTTTTGTTGGTAAGGATGCAAGTCGTCTTTTTTTCATATCTATTTACGCTTAGCGTTTGTTGTCGCGCATATCAGCTATGGTCGCTGGCAGGATAAGATCGACAGGGAAAGTCTTTCAGCTGTCCAGCTTCCAGCACCATCTTGAGGCCTCCGATATTACTTCGGCGCCAATGATGTATATAGCCCGGGTGAGGTTTATAAAACTTCAGACCCTATAATGCGTTTTTTTTTTGTTAATTGCGTAGGACATATTTTTTAGCCTCAAACCCTCTAAAGAAAGAACGGTCAGGCCGCGCGCATGGGCAGCAGCGTAAACAAAACTGGGTTTTTGTCTGCCTCGGCACAGATTTACAGCATCCAGCATCCTTGCCACGAATATCTGCGATGAAGTCAGTCAGTCGCGCTTGAGAATGGATCGCCGCTTAGGATCAAATTATTTGCACGGCTCCCTGTGACTTTGTTCCGGGCCTAAAAGGATTCGCCGCTTCGAATAATTTGCAACGGCGTCCGCAGTTTCAATCCCTAGGGGGACGCAACCACGCGTTCAGATTTTTACAGTTTTTCTTTCAGCACATCGCGAACTTTGGAGAGAAAAAGAAGTTATAGGCCGCTTTACTGCTTGACTCGGTAGTTTTTATTGTCTTTCGCTCATTAAAACAAAAACAAACAAAAAACGCGAGTATGGCCAATGGAAGCGAACTTCCAGTAGTTGCGAAGTTTCCCTTTGTGTCAGAGGTCCATGGGGAGCGGTTTTTTTTTCTCTTTGGTTTTTTCTTTTTTTTTTGCTTTACATTTTTGGTTTTGAGAGTCGTCCAGCGCTCACTGCCGACTTTACGGTCGGTGTAGAGCGGATTCATTTCCTACAAACCGTTCTCTCGAGGATTGAGTCGTACACGCCCGGTTTTCTTCACGACTCCGAGAACTTTCTCGAGTGTTCCGAAGAACGCCCCCGCTATGGTAAACCGGGTGATAATCTTCAGCTTTCGCACTCCCACCGGGAGGGAAGTGGGAGAAAAAAAATAAAAAAGTGGAAGGAATTACGAAAGATGTCGTCGATGTAAAAGCAATAAAAAAGAAATTGCTTAAAAAAAAAAGGCGATCGCCCGATGGGACGCCGTGGAACTACATTTAGGCATGGAGGCACGTTGTAAATGCTTCTACGTGGGTTGGGGCCACAAAATGGTCTTCGTCGAACCGCTCTCGCTCTTCCCTCCTCGAAAGGCGCCTTGTTGCTGCCTTTCTAGTTTCGCCGAACAGCCGCACTTGTCCTAACGCGCAACAAGAAAACAAAAACAAATAAACGACGTCGTCGAGGCCCTGTTCGCACGTGGGGCTCCTCTCAACAACCCAAGGATCTTGATGGGTTGTGGCGGAACATAACGGATTTCGTAAATCCTATCTTGTACAGGCAGCGCGATGGATGTGCTGCGAATCCAGATGCTTCCGTTTTATTACCACTTCGCTCTTTGTCACCTCGAGGAGTTTTTTTTGTTTTCGTTCTTATTTTTAGGACAGATGTCACAATGTAGCAAGAATGGGAGCGTAATAAACTGGGGAGGAGTAATTTTGGGATGATACAGCGCTGAGGGTATGAAAGATTGCCGGCGTAAGTCCTAAAGCGAAGCTGAAGAGGTCCCTGAACTCGAACAAAGAGTAAAAGTTGTAATGTAGACACTTTAAAAATTATGTATCTTAAGTCTTCTTTTGATTTCAGTAGTAGGAGCGTCGTAATACGCAATCAGAATTTTAACGTAGAACCACCCGTCCGTTGCACGAGAGCGGAGAAAAAAAAAACATAATGAAAGTGACGTCATTAGCGAGCTGAGATGGGCCTTGCTCTCCACTTAGCTGGTTCGGGGCGAGACTTGTACGCAATCCGTTACAAGTAACGAAATTACTTGTAATCCGTTACATTTATCAGTAATTTAGTAACGGAATAATTACATATTCTCTAGAGTAATTTTAATGTAATTCCCTTACATTTTTTACGTAACGGATTCGCTTGTAATCCGTTACATTTTTTTCAGGACCAACCACCCCCCTCCCCCCCCCCCTTTCCTGAAGAAGGGGTGGTTTTATTTTGGTAAAGTCGAGCGCAGTGACACTGTCGCTTGTCACTCTTCAGTTCCGCAAAGCCTTTTTTTTTTGCAACACCAAGCCCATGAATCTATATTTCTTTTTGACCCAAACAAAGTGCCAAAAGTCAAAATAAACATTTCTACAAAAAAAAAGGGGGGGGGAGGGGGGGGG
>JAZHYW010004211.1:0-11897 GCA_037355805.1 Ixodes ricinus
CCAGGAGGGAGAACTGCTCCTGGACTTGCTTTGAGAACAGGCGTCCCACCATCTCTCGCACCACCTTTTGCAGGTTCTAGCTGTCTCTTAGAGACACGCACTGCTCCTCCTAGAAAAGACAAAATGTGTTCTCAACATGTCAATAAAGTTAGTGACATGCAGATACAATGGTATGAACATGTCTCAAGTAAGAGAATGTGAATGCCCAGGTAAATGCTGCAAGCTACACTATACATGCATCACAATGTTACAATATTTACTGGAGATAGAATAAAAATTGTTTGAATATATGGCAACTCTACCTGTCTTAGACGAAACCAGAAAAATTAAAATATTTCCTTCATACTCCGCTAAATATCATTAGTCAGTCACATTCGCTGCATCGTTCAAATTGTCTAAACGTTTTGATGGATCATCTTTGCTCATCAGCATCCACTCAGTAATTTTAATAATATATGTGGCTTTCAAAACAGTATAATCAAGACCCTGCGCATCTTGATTTGTTAAGGCTTAGTCTGCCGGCTAGTCACCCTGCAAATTTATTGCCTATTTTACGACTTTACGAAGACTGGAATTGAAAAAGGCATAAAAAGCAGGAATTGACCAAAACCGTCTTCATGGTCGCATAAAATGGCAGAAGCAGCAAAGTGTGAGTAGTTTCCTTTCAATATTTTTGTTTAGTGCTCACTCAGTGGTGGCCTGTAGGCCAATGAACCAACTTACTCAGCTCAAGCCCGCCACATGTAATAATCGCTTGTGTGACTACCGTATGCTATGCCTGGAGACACAGCTACGCATGCACTCACACCCCCTGAATGAAGTGGCGGATGCAATGACAGTTACTCTTTCACCATGGAAAATTTATTTGCTCTCATAGGGTGACCTTTGGTCTGCACTAGTTTGGAAATGCACCACTTATGTAAAGTAAAGGTGGAATTGATTAAAATTTATCCGCCAACCCTTTACAAATTTGTTTGGGCATACGCATATGGTGAGCACGCTCAAAAGCGATTTTGGACCAGGCTAAAAGTTATTTTCGAGCATGTACCTTTACTTTTGTAGCAGATGCCAAAAGCACAAATAAATTTATCGCCTTCAATATATAGGTCACTTGACCATAGCCTCAAGTGAGAACAGGAATAAAACCAAAGAAGCTCAATATATACTACAGCATCTCGATCCTTCTGCCAAGCAAGCGTTAAACACAAAAAGCATACAGGCGGGTTTGTACGTGCTCCGCACACATACTCACGACGAGAGTTATTGTAGGTGCAGAATTTAACTTCTAAGGATAAAACGGGCAGAGGTGTCGTAGGAAATCAGCATGATTTATGATTACTTGCAGGCCGACATATTGTAAGCACCCAAAGAAAAATGTGTTGGGCGATTTCACTTCCCCCGTTGTGAACTGTTTTACTTAAAAAATTTCAAGTGGCAGTTGAAAAAGACTTAAAATGCCATTCAATGAGGATGCACATGAAGGCCTCTTGTCTACATGACCTTCGAGTGGAAAAAACTGTTCAAAAATGTAACGACGCACAAACACTTAATTTTTGGTGGCTACCGTCCAACATTTCTTCCTTCAGTAGCCTCTATGAAACACAGTTTAACAACTAGACGGTGGTTTTAAAAGCGCAAAGGACCAAGAAGAGAAGGAGGGGACAGGACAGAGCGCTCTGTCACTGTCCGCTCCTTTTCTTAGTCCTTTGCGCTTTTAAAACTCACTGTCTGAGATGTTCAACCAACTAGCCCCCCAATTAATTCAGCTGAAGTTTAACAACTGCAGAAACTATACGCAGGCTACTAAAGCTAACTTGCAAAACGTGCAACTGGCGTTGCATCACCTTGACAGAATTCTATCGCAGAGTTCAGTTTAAGGATGTCCCTTACAATAAATAGCCTTCCATCATGCATTGGCTGTGCCTGCACTCTGCTGTTATAAATAACAGAAGGCCCGTAATGAAGGTGGGGCATCTTACTCATTTTTAATTTGCCACAGACTGTGCTTAAAACACAGTTTGGGCTGGCCTCTATTTAAAATATTACAGTAAAAGGCTTCAGTCCACATTTGCCTTTTCCTGGGCTTTCAGGACGGCCTTTTTTAACTATCAACCGTCTAAGAATGGGAGAGAATCCCGTAAAGAACACTTGCCCTGGGATAGAAAACGAAACTATGGCTGCAAGCGGCTGCTCTGTGGTCACATGATACCTCGCGCCTAGGCATATGACGCTTTAGAATGAATTGGCACTTCCAAGTGAAGCACGGGTCGTCAATTGCGTCCCTTGTTAAATAGCAGAAGTTCCCAATGCAACTTTGTTTTCTATCGTTTCACTTGCAGCACACAGTGCGTAACAGATGATCCACCTTTCTTCGGTTCTGGTAGCAGACGACGCGACGGCGTCTTGTTTCCCGCAGCAAATGACACTCTGGGACAGACAAACTCTCCCTCTTTACTCACGTAAGCAGGCGACGTGTCTGTTAAATAAATGTCAGCTCCTTCAGTACAATCCTGCCGATGATCTCAATCTCACCAAACACCAAAATCTGGCCACTGGTACAATATTTCAAGGTACAAACACAAGCTGCACAGCACGGCGCCGAAGCGAACTTGCTGCACATAAAAACCAAGCCTCTAAGCTGTCCGTCGAACCTCTCCAGAAGTAGGACAGCACCACGGCCGTTCTTGGCAGCATGCAATGCTTTCCCACAGCATTACGAGAAAGTTTTGTGACCAGTAGCGTATTGAAGGACTTAGTCACTACTGTAAATGTGCATGTGTCACTACAAAGATTATGGAGCTAGCTAAATTGAGCAACTGCACGCAAGCTAATGTGGTCAAGCATGCTAACAGAGGGCAGATCAAAAACGTGTGCTAGCACATCATCAGGAGTTTAGATGAAAAGGAACAGTACAAAATAATACTTACTGCATTTCTGCAAACTTGATGCTCTGAACGAAGGCCAGTCAGGGTCTGGTGCTTGGCCCGCTCGCACACGAGACAAGATGTCCGCCCCAGACATTTTGCTTGGCCTCACGCCGTTGTTTCATACTCACGTCGAACCACAACAGAGGGACGGGCGCCACCGTTATTTCGTCATTCTCTTCGATGAATTGTACTCCTCCTCACTAGAATGAAAGGCGTGGTCAGACATGATGTTCATTCAAGTTACTTCACACTGTCACGTCTTCGCAACCTTTAGCATACATTATAATAACTCCATGGCTATATCCCCATGCACGGCCACAATGAAACACGACGACGTCGCATTCCGGTATACGCCAAGTAATAGAAGTAGCGGTAAAAGAGAAACAAACGGTGCTCATTGCACGTAAAGGTCTGTTTACACCATGCTTTGTAGCTTATTACTTGCAACGGTTTCGTGATACCGAGGTTTCGCGCGAGTAGCTTATTTACATCCAGTTTTTCAAGCAACGGCAATGGCGTTTCGACTATACTCCGTTCATCCTTAAGCTGAGACTAGAAGCTCCGCCTTCAACGCGAGCTTTCTGCCCTTGCTAACACAAGTGCGAACGCGCAGGCACGCGCAACCAAAGCACTGCAGAAGCCAGCGAGCTCGCGCTGAAGGCGGAGATTCTAGTCTCAGCTTAGGGGCGAACGGAGTATACATTCCTTGCATATGACGACACGCTAGGTAAGGACGGGGCCTTGTGCCATGCTGGTGGTGGACTTCACAACGCGCGGATGCGCTTACCAAGGCGTAGGATGCCGCTAACTGCCTGGACATACACCGTATTTTCATCGAAGGTACCTAGTTTTGTTTGATGTGAACTTGGAAAAACGAGCCGAGCTTACGATGATGACGTTTAGCCAGTACGTGCGGAATTTTTCAGCATTGGTGCGATTGCGCTACGAGCAGAAAGTTTCGATATGCCGCTAAGTTATAATGCAAAAAAAATGTGTGTCGCAAAAAAAAAAGTTGTATTGCGCGTCGCAAAATTTGACGAGCGGCTCTAGGAGTCGCCTGTAGAAAAATTGTTACAACTTTGCGAAGTATGGTAAACAATGCAAGGTTACCGTCATAATCTAAACCCTGATGGAAGGATAAATAAAATAACGGACAAGCGTCTCGCGGACGGCACAAACCGATGCCCCGGCAGCGGCGTCTCGGCGAGCTTGGCATGCCTCCTCCTACACGGCGCGGTCGCCCCCGGAGACCGCCTTGATCTCCGGACACCGCGCGGTGCCAGCCACCAGTGCTGGAACCCCCTATCCCCCCACTCACAGATTAAGTGCGACGATGGGACGACGAGCTAGCGGGACGGTGAGACGACGCTCCTGACGCCCGACTCCTCTTCTATTTCTATCTTCTCCCCACTCACCCCCACTTTTCTCCCCTCACCCTACCCCAAGAGTCAGTGACAAATGCGCCTAGCGCGCGTACACGATTGACTCTATCCCCCCCCCCCCCTAATTTCACTTCAACGCTTACAACACACGGAGGCCACAGCCGACCGATCGCCGTCTCGCGGGCTCGCGGCGCGACACTCGTCCGCACTCGACCGGGAGCCCAGAAGGTGTGCTCGAAGCGTGGAAACGGCGCGATGCAACGAAAGGCAAAGGGCATCTACACCACGAACGGGCAAAAGCCGATGCAAAAACGTGCGCGAACGTAAACGGTAGAAAAGTGCCGTCGCTCGCCACTATGAAATAATCCGCGGCCGCATCCCTTTCCTGCTGCTCGTACTTTCTCTTACTTGACGGCTACTCCGTCTCGCGGGACATGCCGACGAAACGATCGTGGGGATACGGCGAAGGGCCGTCAACGCCGTCGAGTCAACCACCAGCGTGGTGCTTACCGGCGTTGTTGAGCGGAAGTTGGTTCACTAGGCCTAGGTACGACCAAACCGACAGAACACGAACATCAAAATCAAAGCACGGGCGGTAACTTCGAGCGATTTCTGCCCCGCATAGATTTACATGCAGCGCTTTCACTCGCCACCACGGTCACATACAATTTTTTAACCCTGGAGCCACCGTACCTGAACCATGCCGCGAACCACGCCAACGCTGAACCAACGCATGTGTCTCGCTCGCCATTTTGTGTTTGCTTACCTTGTCCGGCTTTGGATTGGATGCTGGATCGGCTTTCTAGCAAAGTCTATCAACAGCTGGCTGGATGCTGGATGAGGTCTGTTCTAGTCTAAACACGAAGTCGCAAATATATAATTGTGCTACTGTCCTACTCTAAAAAAAAAAAAACGAAAAACGTGGACAGGAAGGAATACACGACGTTTCGACGAAGTGCACTCTGGGAACTAGTTGGCCACTCAGTTTCGGTTTCGATTGAGCAGCTTCCTTTCATGCTATCACGCCGTGACCGAATGCGCCGCTTGCATACTTCGATACTTTACTGCACTGAAAAGAAAGTAGGAAGGGCATGCGGTTCGATTCCGATTATCTGACTTTTCACGAATGTACAATACATTCATTCTCGAACGATACAAAACGAAAACTGGGGCAAATTCCTTGGTTCCCGAAACTACCGAATATTGTGCGTGCGTGTGCAAACGTAGTAAGACGTGGCTTTAGTCACCTCACCCCACGAGTGCATCTTCGAGCTCAATTTCAATAAATCCCGTCTAGTACCACGTGAACTACAGCTGAAATTTGGTCACCTTGAGCCTCTACACGTATTTTGTTTCCAAACGTCCGCTTCTTGTTACTTCATTGGGCGAAAAGCAAGCCGCATCCTCACAGGAGTATCAAAGTTGAGCCCAGCGTTGACGCATGAACGTTTAAGGAAACACAATAAATTCGACCTCACTACTGCACAAAAATTACTATGATGTCTTCCTCGTGTCATCATATATCGCCCACTCAAATTTTACGCTGATAGGAGATTAGGTTTTCGCAAACGCTGAGGTCGGCTAGCTACGACGGAGGCTCTAACAAGCGTCTCCTGCTCTTCGCTAAGCCTTTTTGGACGAGCTTTTACTGACGCCCAAGATCTGTGTCTGAAGGGTGTGTCTGAAATTATCTCGGCATACTCAGTCAGGAAGAAAGCAAACACATAAATATTACGGCCATTAGCAACCGTCAAACGCGCTTTGAATAATTTCGTTCCTTTGGCACACCGCATAGAGGTTCACGCCCGTCCGGCGCACTTCCGGCGAACGGTGCGACATTCTTCACACAATTGCTCGACTTTTGCTTTCTTAAAACGGTTTGTATGTGGAAATGTGCCTATATGATTGCAGAATAACTTTATGTGCATACGCGATGTTGAATATTAGTGGAATGCAAGCGGGTGGGGACTTAGCTTCGTGCAGTGCTGCGGGTCAGTACAGATAAGAGATAAGAAGTGTGTTCGAAATTGAGCTTTTCAATGGCGCCTCCAAGTTTCACCTCACGTACTCAGGCGTATTAAGAAAAACAGTAGTTGCAAAAAATTATAAAGCAAACTTATTGGTCGTTACAGCTTGTTGACTCGTACACAAGCAAGATACCCGAGCTACGCAGCGTCGAGATTCCCAGCACTGGCTCGTTCACATATATCTCGAAACGCTAACAGAAAGGCTCGATCGTGTACAAAAATACAACAAGCATGTGTGAAGACAAGCTATACGTCTCGGGCTTGCGTTATAGCTTCGAGGTCTGGCCATTTAGGTTAGTTTAGAGACCAAAAATGATGCTCTCGAGACCAGAAAACGTGAGATCACGGCCGTTAATAGTCCACGCTCTCTGTATAATCTCTTGTCGACCTGTCGATCGAAACCGAAACCATGCCACTCTCCTCCCTGGCCAACTAGTTCCCAAAGTGCAACGCGCGCCGTGTTGCATGCAGGGGTTTATGGAAGTAGTCCATAGAATCCCCTAGCAGTGGTAGCGAGAAGCAGATCTGGTTTTAATCATAGATTATTATAATGTACGCGTACATTATAATAACTCTATGGTTTTAATAAGCGCGTAAGAGTTAAATGTAGTGACCCTTTCTGGTTGAAAATAGGGTGCACGTGATGTTTCGATTATGATCATGCAGAAAGATGTAAGAAACGAATGTGCCGCCCAAACTGTGTCTTCCTCGGACAGACCGCTCGGACCCGGAGTAGTTCTCCGCGCAGCCTTTTTCGGGGGAGTACGATCTGTAGTCACTCGCAACATTTCAGTTTCGTTATCAACGTTGCCGCGGGGGAATGAAGGAGTTTCGCTGCTTTTTTGTTTCGATTGCTGGGTGGGCTCTCTTGCTGTGCTTGCTTTCGTTCCTCTTGTCATGACCGACTGGCCCGAGCATACTGCGGCGATGACATCGTTGCAGTTAATTTCAGGAGGTCTAATAAAACGCAGTAGCAGCGAAATCAGCGACAGCGACGAAGATACCAGCTTAGCTCCAGCTCGAGTGACGACGAGGCAGCCGTTCTCGGCGAAGTCTTTGCCGACTCATTCGCCTTGCCAGCGAAGAGGCCCAAGATATGGCGTTACGTCGAAGACGTTGTGCGCGCCTATTCGGATGAAGAGCTAGGTATGTCGTTTGCGAGAAGACAATACGCCAAATATTCCGCAGATGGAACTCGCCTTCGGAGATGACGGTCGCTTTACGGCATACGTGTTTGGTATTGCTTAATAGACCCTTTGCAAAACGTACAGCGCCACGACGGCAGGGAATTTCGGGAACCCTCGGTACAGATCACGCGCACGCGCTTTCTCGTTGCGCCTCCGCGACTGCGCGCGCGTCCCGGCAGCTACCGCCAGCAGCCGTTGCAGCCATCCCGCCGAGTCGTACGTCGTTGCCGGCGTACCGTATCTGTGGCAGCGTAAAGGCATCGCGACAGGTGAACTCATTTCAATACGTTATTCGTCGTAACTTACCTTCACGTATTGAAGTGTCACCGAATCCATTTAGTTTGCACCGCAACCGTGGCAGGTTTCGACCAGGTTCGACAAAGCGTTGGTGCAGCAGACGACAGAGCCGGTACAAAGGAGAGGGATGAGAAAGGGGCAGCCGTCGGCTCGTCACTCGCCCAACTCGGCTGCTCTGTTGCCGTGGTAACCTGTGCCTGCTCGCGTATGCCACGTGGTAGCGGGAGGAGGTGCGTACCGAGGACTCCCATTATTTGTCGCGCGGCGCGCGCGGGCTTTTGGGATTTTTGCAAAGGGTCTATTGCATCCTACGGCTCGTACAAAAGTACTTGTAGTTGTCTTCATCGGGTTTATATAACTGTAAGGAAAAATAAATACTGTCTCAACGTCGGGGTCACCGTTAATCAAGGAGTAACAATCAACATTTTTGTCAAAGCATGAAGTTGCGATTGCAGAACTCATCGCCGCTCAGCTATGAGAGCAATCCCAGGCAGCACACGACGCCGAGGCCAATATTGGCATTCAGTCGCGGGAATAATGGTCCAAATGTTGGGCCAATGCGGCCATCGTGCTAGCCAGCGCTTGCTGCAGGTACGCTGGTGCATACTGGCCATCATTACGGTCTGTCTTGGCCGGCGGTTTACGCGAACGCTGGCAATCGACTGGGTTAGGCTGGCCAACATTGGCCTATCTCAGCCAATGAAGCTCGCCGACGTTTGTAATCGATTGGTACAGGCTGGCCAACATTGACCAATATCAACCAATGACTTACCAACGTTGGCGATTGGATGGCTTAGGCTGGCTAGGTCATTGGTCTGTCTTAGCCAATTCGGTTACAAACATTGGTAATCCAATTGGCTTAGGCTGGCCCAACGATTGGTCTATGCAAACCAATGAGTTGCCAGCATTGGCAATCGTTTGGCTTAAGGCTGGCCAGCGTCGGCTCGGCTTAGCCAATGGATTACCAACGACTGGTGAATGATTGATTTGAGGCTGGGCAACATTGGCGTGGCTAGCGCCCATTCAGTGGATTTGCACAACGAATTATAATCGAATTGGTTTGTGCACTTCTAATGAGCCCATTGCCCACGCTGCGAACACAGTCTGCACCTATGGCTCCGACGGGGGAAATCGATTTTCTGTTTCCGCACGCCGCGTTAGCAACTGAATTAGATTACCGCTGCGCATTGAGAGGTGTAGGAATTTTTGAACGCCCACGAAGAAAAACGCCTGTAGTCGGTGACAGGTTAAAAGTAAAACGCTGGGGGAGATCGGCTCTTCCCGATCCTTCGCTCTGCAAAAAAGTGGAGAGATGGGAGAGCTTTACCACCTGTCACCGACTAAACTACCGCGCTGTATAATCCCCGAAACTGAAGTAAGCTCATGCCAACAAAATTCCCATGTACGAAATACAAAATGTACGCTTCCTTCGATTTGTGCGGTATGCTTATAAAGGCAAAAGCTGTGGTGCCTCTTCTCTTATGCCCATTATAGCGACGCTGGCCGGGAAACGTTTGCAAGCTTCTGGGGGGGGTGGAGGCAGAGTTCCTGAAAGATCCATCCGCCTCTCCCAGTACCTATGACGCGGGTGTATTGTCGGCTGTTATGCTGATCTTTAAAATCTCAAAGAACCTTGCTTTGCTGAGCGTCACGGAAGATGGCTTCATAATTCAGGACCGAACCGGACAAAATCTTTAGCAAAAAATAAAACCTTACAGTGAGTATCCAAAGCGATTCATTTGAGCAACGGCACGCCTTCTTACGAATAAAAAGTGATCACGTTGGGTCCAGATACTCGATCACCCTATGTTTGAAAAGGTAGGAGGTGTGGCATATGTTGATGCGCATTCCTTAGGCGAACAAAGGTTATCACGCAGCATATGCAACAGGAGCAGCTGAGGTGCATTATATCTGCTTTCCCAAAAATGACTTCAAAGCGCGTACAAAATTGTCAAATTCCAGTGTAATGACCACGGTAGTGACAACGCCTGCGAGAAACATAGCCTGTATCAGAGGCAATGGGGTTACCAACGTTGACAATCGATTGGCTTGAGTTGGCCACCATTTCGCCTGTATTAGCCAGTGGCCTACCAACGTTGGTAGTTGATTGGCTTAGTCACGGCCAACAGTGGCCTGTCTTTAGCCAGTGGCTTACTGTCAGTTGGTGTACTGATTGGCTTAGGAAACTGACCCAACGTTGGCCTGTCTCCGCTTCGGCCGGGTTACCAACATTGAAAATCCGTTGGCGCAAAGGTATCAGAGTGCCCCAGTTTTTTTGGAACCGGAGCTTCAAAAACGAATGAAGTACTCTAGGCAAGTGAAAATCACTGTTGTAAGAAGGCGCCTTGATAAATAGGCTGCTGCGGAAGATCGTGCTGTAATTAATTAAGCTATTAATGAATTAAAACTAATTGGCAAACTTTATTAAATATTTGCCTGGCGGGGCAAAGGTGAGCCAATTGGAAAGTTTTATTTTAATAGATTCTTATTGGCCACCTCAGGCAGCACACTTGCTTAGACTAGCCATGGGGCCAAGGTTGCCGGCCTCGGCCGCAGCTAGACTGGACGGGACCGCACAGGAATTGCGGTGAACTGCCAGCATGGCATCTAACTGCGGCTTACGGGTACCGGAACTACACGGAACTGCGGGAGAAGGGAGTTTCTAGGCGCCTTTTGTCTCTGCTGGGTCCTCTGGAGCCGACCAGGGTAGGAACTTGAGGCGGGCGGTTCTCACCAGCATTTAAGAAATTTATCGCGCTCACTGTATTCTACCGGCCCCGTGTTCGCGTGGAACTACAGCGGAGTAGTTTTGGGTGTAGTTTATTGGCTTTTGCAAGGATTCTAGGGTGCTAAGGAGTTCTCTAGAAAGTTTCTCCTGAGAAAAGCGGGTCTCGAAAATCAAAAGGTCAGTTCATTAGTGCAGGAGTGCACGTGCGCATGAACGCAATAGTAGATGCCAACGAGTTGATCCTCCTTCTCATGACGAATTTACAGCATTCATGGCTCCAAATCGCCGCGATTCAAACAAAAAAGCCCGCGAGATAATTTTTCTCTGTTTTATTTTCTTCAACATCACACATCGTCGCAACGGTTCACGCATTTCTCTCGGCGGCTACTCTGCTTCAACTTAAATGAACCGCAGAGGGCATGCCACGGGCTCCGCTTGCGGCTATCAGGCGCTCGCGGCGGTTGCGATGCTGCGCGGGAGATGCGCCAAGCACTGGAACGGCTCCGCAGGCGCGTTTGCAAAGGTCTCTCAACGACAAAGCTAGCCTCTTGCAGTCACGCAGTTAGTTAACGAAAGTGTCTGGAATTCCCCACGCTCACGTTTCAGCAGAGCGAGCGCGGTCAGCCAGATCGAGTAGGCGCAGTCGGTTTCTCACGTTGCGATTGCTACGCCGTCACCTGTCTGCCGCACCGACATTCTTAAACAGCTCGCTCGAGGGCTGCATGCGGGCCAAATATACGAGGTCGATAGCGGCTGACAGGTGTCGTGCCACAACGCGTAAAAAGTAGTGCTCACCTCGACAGGGGCGCAGGCGGCAGCGGCGCCATGTTCGTCGACGCCCGCCGCAGAGAGCGACGAAATATGCATTAAAACACTTTAACGCCCGAAACAAATGTTTAGTTATTTAATGGCGGAATTTGTGCCACCTTCGCGGGACGTCCAATTACTCTCCTGCTTAGCAAATTCCTCAAATATGCAGACGCTATTCCCGATATTTTTATTTTTTATTTATTCTGCGATGTGATAAGTCGTTAGCACTGGCGAGCCCGCGAACCTCTCCGCTTGTGTTGTCATCGTTTTGTTAGATTCGCGTTTTTTTTATATTTTAACTTCGCGCTTTGGGGATTTTTGCATTTGTGTTGCTGCATGGCGAGCCACACGGTTTGAGAAATGGTAGAGTTTTGTTACATGCACACAAACCGCGCGAAAACAAAAAGATCTGTTATTAGCGTGCATGCAAAATATGCAGCAGAAAGCTTATTTCTGAGTAATCACTTTGTTCTTTGTAATTTCCGTTTTATTTGTGGACATCGTGAGCCGAAAGAAGACGCGGCTATTTTTACATTTTA
>JAZHYW010004213.1:0-20410 GCA_037355805.1 Ixodes ricinus
TCCGGGCTGTATGGGCAACGAGCCGCGCGCATTCGAGATATCACTCCGCGGTTAAACTGGTTGGAGGCGTGAGGATGCTTCGCTTGTTATCGGCTGACAGTGGCCCTGCTTTCAGAACATGCTCCTCCCATCGCCGGAGATGACCTCGGTGTGTTGCGATCCTTGATTGATTTTTTTAATAGAAAAATCAGCCGCGTATCGCCATGATTTACGGATTTCTAAGATGTCTAGAGGCAGCAGAGTGAGTTATCGCCATATTTATCTGATCTCAAAACCTCCTCAGGGTACCATTAAAAAAGAAAGTTACGTGTATTTTTATTAATGCGAATAGCATTCTTTGGATACTTCACGCACTTTTCGTCTATGTATGTATCTATCTATCTATCTATCTGGCTATCTAACCTCTTACGCCGCGGGTCGATAAATAAATAAAAAAGACCGGCGCCGGCTGGGATTCGAACCGTTGACCCTTTGATCAGCAGGCAGACGCGCTAACCACAGAGCTATGAAGGCAGTCATTCAACGCACTCTAAATGGTTGTTTATATCTTTACCATAGGACACGCTTTACAGCGCTGTCACAGCTATCGGTGCGCGCGCGTTCCATCTCCCTCACCCTCTCCCGCGCTCGGGAGAGGGTGATGTAGCGGCCGTGCTCAGCCTCACGAGAGCGGAATGAGCCCTCGTGCATGGAACGCGCGCGCACCGGTAGCTGTGACAGCGCTGTAAAGCGCGTCCTATGGTAAAGATATAAACAAGCGTTTAGAGTACCGTTGGTTGAGACTAGCTGAGACGCCAGAAAGTCTGGTCGGTACTATTTTGAGTGTTTGTGCGTATGGCGCGTGCTTTGCTCGCCTTCCTAAGTGACACAAACGCACGTGCTGGGCTGCGGAGATCGTGCGCAGGGCTGTGAAAGTGCCAACAAATTTAGAATCGCCTCAAGAGTGGGCTGGCGTATCTAGAGTGTGCCGGCCACCTGACGAACGCGCATAACTCCGCACCGTTTGATGCTATTCGCATTAACGTAGATAATCATTCCCAAAGGATGGGTTCTGCTGATTTTTTTATTTTGTTTTAATGCATGGAGCGTCCTTTATTTCTCATGTACAATATTAGTATGATAACCAATAAAACTAAATAGCTAGTAGTCATTCAAATTATTTAAAAATCCGATATATGTGAAAACGAAAGAGCTTGCCAAACATTGCAGGATATTTTCGGTGGGACACAGTTGAGTATTAAAACATAGATATTTTTAATTTTCTAATAACCTAGCGAACCGTATAACCTGAGAGGGTCCCAAATATTATATTTCCGGTGCAAGACATACACGCGAACTTCGATATGCACAAGAAGCATCACAGAATTCGCTTCGAACTTTTCAATTATCAACACCAAGGAAACAAAAATCCCATGAACTAGAAGTTTGCGTCTCATTTAGCTTTAAAAACACATCTACAACATAAAAGCTTGTATTAAAAAGAGATATTTGGCTTTAAAACTTTTCCGTCGGTGACTTGCATTGTCATATCTCTGTGTGACATATCCACCCCACGCATGCTCGCCATATGTTATCGCTTGGCGCTCTGGCTACAAGAGCGGAACGCCGCTGCTGTGGGGATCACTTTCATATTGTTCGTTCTTGACGATTGACCCTGTTGTGAATAAAGCAGTAAGCCCTGCTGCCCCGGCGTTTGTCCCGACTTAAAACAGCTTAACAAAAGCTGTATTATAATTTAGAAGAACCCCCCCCCCCCCCGCTTTGTTTAGAACGACCAACTGCCAACTTCGCTCCAGGACAAAAAAAAAAAAAGAGCTGTTTTATTGCGAATAGAATCTCAGACGTGGCTTAAATGAAGCAAAAGATGTAATTCGCGTTATTTTGCCACTTTTGTTTTAATAATATTCTTACCTGTCAATGGAAATGTACTCCATGCGACAGTACTTTTCTTTACGATGAACACCCGAAAACAATTTAATTTCGCACTTTTTCCTCCTGCACCTTTTGCATATGTTAGCGATCTACGTCCGCCTTAACCACTAGAATTAATGGCGTCACTAAGCAATTCAAACCTAGATAAAAGTTGTAACAAGGAAAAAAAGTTAGCCAGTTGCGAACCAGTTGCAAACGTATCCTGAAACGCGCTTTTTTCGTGTTTTTTTTCCTCGCGGTATTGCGCCATATTTCTGACTCGCGATTTCATGTGGAGATCCCTATAAAAAAATAACTATAAAAGAGTAACCGGTTGTGAGATTATCATCCATTTTGTATGCGCCGTTTTTCCCACTGCAAATGTAGTTTCAGAAACGCTCGGGAAGACACTCTGACGATGCTGGAGAATTTCGTTGCCCGCCACGGAGCTCGGCAGTTGATGCTATCCTCTTCGTGGCTGTCCACCAACGCCCACCCGAAGCTCAGAACGGCGCTGGTGAAGGCGGAGGGCTCCTTCGGACTCTCGGGTAATTTCACTGCTGAGATGTTCAACCTCCACGTGGGCGGTTACACTGATCTCATCTCTAAGGTGCGAGGATCTGATCATCCAGTCGTCGGCACCATAAAGTAAGTGCACCTTACTCCTTCCTTTACGCCGCGCCTAAATCCGTTCCACTGTAGTCACTGACAAGGTGAGAACGACTGGGAGGTCATTCTGTTCGTCCCACCTTCAGCGTGGGCTTCCTATACGTTCCATAGCACTTGGACGTTTTGTGTGTCTCGAGCCGAAACACGGAGGGAGGTAAGGAGCGGGTGCTGGATGCATCCACGAGAGACGCCCCGCCATTCGCATCTTGCCGGTGACTATAGCAGCCATCGAATAAGAGTATCTGGTAGTTTACCCAGTACTGCGTCGGTCATTCTTCGTTGGCCATTCGCTCGAGGTTTGATCACCGTTTAGCTGCAGTCATGCTGCTCGTATATCATCCAAGTGTTCGCAGCAGATATGCTGACAGCTTCATCTTCGAAGCATGTTTCCTTCCTGCATGCTCCGAACATCTCTGCAGAATGTTTTTGCATGATGTACCGCGGCTTTAGTGATGCACAATAAGAAATAAATTGACGATTGGAACTGGCAAAAATTACCCCCAAGTACCGATGATGCTAACTATTTCTCGATACGTGTATTGTTCCCGATAACTGAAAGCTTAATGCCGATTCCTAGTGCAAAATCTCTTATATTTATAAGAAAGTTCTTGGTCCAATAAACGCATATAATCAAATAAGTTCGAAAAAGAGAACATAAGAACCACATAAGAACATATAAGATCAAATGGGAAGTTTTAAGAAACTTTTTATCAGTTTCTTACAACTTCTTGTATGGTTCTTATATGTTCGTATTTGATCTGACTTGATTGTGTGCGTTTGTTGGACAAAGAAATTGCTCATAAAAATGTTTTTGCTGGGGTACTCAAACGTAGTCAACTATTAGGTTGCTCTAAGAGATGACGTCTAGATATATTTTTGGTATCATATAACTAAATAAATATCAGATATTAGTTAAACAATGCTGCGGTCAAACTAACGCAATACAAATGAAAAGCCTTAACAAATCGTAGGCGACTCTTCAAAAAACAAGAACTTGCACTAACACCATTAGAAGACGGTATAAAGTAAAATCACAAATCCTTTGGATGCTGACAGGCCAGCCTGTATACAAAGCAGATTTACAATATGACGAATCCAATATGAAAATACCGTGGCTGCGGGGTAACCGCGCCATGTACCCCGATTTCTGCATATGTCCGTGTATTCTGTTTGGTCTAAATTATCCAGGTACCGATCTGGAGGTATCTCAGTTATAGTCACTAAGTTTATACTCTCATTTTGGTTCGAAACAAGATAAACGACAATAAACCGATATTTATCTGTTTTTGTAATATTAAACGAACATCTTCTTAGAATTCGCAGAAAAAGACTTCTGGCTTAAAGCTAAAGCAAGAGTGCAACCGATCTGGTACAGTACTAACATATGGTAACCCATGAGCGAGGGGAAAACGCGACGGACAACACAAAAGTCCACAAGAAGCTTTGTGTTGTCCGTCCTGTTTTAGAGCGCAGCTCTAAGGCGCCCGTTTCCGGCTTGAGGGGCGTCGGAGTTGCCGTCGCCGTTGGCGTAACCGCGCGGTGCATTATGGGTAAATTTTCCCGAAGGAACCCGAGGTCCTCCCGAAGGACCTTGGGTTCCTTCGGGAGGACCTCGGGAGGACCTCGAGTTCCTTCGGGAGGACCTCGGGAGGCCCTCGGGTTCCTTCGGGAGGACCTCGGGGAGAGGAGGGGTCACGTGACCCCCTCCCCGAGGTCACGTGACCCCTACCCCCAAGGTCATGTGACCCCCCCTTCCCCGAGGTCACGTGACCCCTCTTCCCCAGGTCACGTGACCCCCCCTCCCCGAAGACCTCGGGAGGACCTAGGGATCCTTCGAAAGGACCTCGGGAGGACCTCGGGTTCCTTCGGGAGGACCTCGGAGGAGGGGGGTCACGTGACCCGCCCTGAGGTCACGTGACCCTCCCACGAGGTCACGTGACCCCTTCCCCTGAGGTCACGTCCCCCCGAATTATTCCCCCTCAGTACCCTTCCCTACTCCTTCTCAAGAGCTGCGCTGTAATTCGGCGTTACAGGGAATTGTAAACGGCTTTCCCTTTTTAGAGCGCAGCTCTAGGCGCCCATTTCCGGCTTGAGCGGCGTCGGCGTCGGCGTCGGCGTAACCGCAAGGTCACGTGACCCCCAAGGTCATGTGACCCTCCCAAGGTCACGTGACACCCAAGGTCACGTGACCCTCCCAACGTCACGTGACCCCCTAGGCCATGTGGCCCCCAGGTCACGTGACCCTCTAGGCCACGTGGCCCCCCAGGTCGTGTGACCCCCTGCCATGTGACCCCCCAGGTCACGTGACCCCCCCGAGGTCACGTGACCCCCCGGCCACGTGACTCGCTCCTAGGTCACGTGACCCCGCCCCCCTCCGCGCCTTCCCCCCTCCTCAAGAGCTGCGCTCTAATTCGGTGTTACAGGGAGTTGTAAACGGCTTTCATTTTTTTCTTCTCCAAGCCAAATGGTTATATGACATGACATGTGCATTTCCTATATGAATATCAACCCACTTTTTCGTTAGGATGGACCAGGGTGTGTGCTTTGCCTGGTGTGGCGACATCATTCCATTTTCATTGCGATGAATTTGTTCATTTTTTGTTCTGGAGCATGTGAAAGAGTGTGTTCCACATAAGCTTTTAGTATTGACTGTGCTATGGCAGCGTTTTATTCCCATATATTTCTTTGCACTTTCCTTACGATGCAGCTGTTGGCATCGGGTACTACACAGAGTGGTATCACCCTTCGCAAAACACAAATGAAAGCGTCCTAGGATGAACTGATGTGGCAGTGCAACTAATACCATATCATAATCTGTACACGGTACATAGTGCATAGGATGGTGAAAAAAGGGAAACAACGGAGGGAAGCTGGTGAATGACATCCATAGTAAAACCGAGACAAGCTGTGTTTAGCACTTTGTTTTTCTGTCTTTTTTATTATTCCTGTCTCAGGTTTACTGTGGAGGCAATAAAAGGGTACAGCAGTTGCTGCAGCTCCCTTGAGTGCTCAACCTGTTTGGAGCCTCCTGGGCTGGGTTATGTCCATAATAAACACCCACAACTTGGGTTGTGAATTTACACGGTGTATTTTGTTACCCCGCTCCTGGGTTATCATGTCAAGACTGACTTGGGGTTGAAGGCGCCATAAAAGAAAGAACATGATATATTGTGTTCGTTCATTACAGTGCTCTCATGGCCCAGAGTCAGTTACAGAGGTGAGTAGTTCAATAAAATAAAACAGACATAAGTAACAATAAAGTAATGTCACGTGACATTCCCGCAAAAATAAATTGGCTCAGTTTATTGTTCTGGACAAATCGATTTCGTTCTCCATGCAGTTGGTTTCATTGTGACTATTTGCTGGGAATGAAGATATCGGTACAAGCTGAGGTCTGACAACAAGAAAGGCCAACTTTGAGCCGATAACTGATGCGTGAAAAGATGTAAAAAGGGATATTGAGTAGTTTTTTATCTGTAAGATTGGTTTATGGAATATTAAAAGAAATCATAAGAAAGAAACAGGTGTCTGATAATTCATGGCAGGCTATTTACTGTTTGAGGCGAGAAGAGGGAGTGTTGAGGATAAATATATATTGGGCAACATTTTAAGAGATGGACATGCAGGTATGTGCCGCATGCCATTGTAATAGCGAGACACTACAATTTATGGTCCTGAAGTGCACGGGACTACGTCCATCCCTTCCTGAAGGGGTAAAGGATTTTCCGGGAGTGCTGGGTTTTCTGGCTAGGATGGGAGAACGGAGAAAGAAAGGATAACAATTGCTAAAATAAGGTTTGAAGAATGGTGGTTTAGGTTTAGAGAAACGTTAGAATACACAAAATTGGTGTGGGCGATGATTTAGCGAGATACGGAACTTATAGTAAAATGTAAAGGGGTGTAAATGTTTGTAGTCTAGGTGGCACAAGATAGCGCTCGATTCAAAGGGCATAGCCAATACCATCCAATCATTCATATCCATCCTATGATGGAAGACATATGCTCGCTGGAAATGCTATGAACGTTTTCGCAATGCCTCGAAAGAAAAAAGAACAGGCTCAGGAGGGCATCGCTGAACAGATACGGCGGCCTACGCAGGCTCATCATGTTCGTCGTGCCAAAAGGACGTTGGAAAAGGAAAAACAACGTATGGCTAGGGACAGAGAATCAAATAGGGCTTGTTCGGGTACGCCTAAAGGCTGAGTGCAATTCGTCATAATTTAATCAGTGGAATATGGCCTTCATAGAAGAAACGTCGACATGCAATCGCATTTCGACATAGCCCGCAATAAAGCACCCCGGAAACGCAGTCTTCTTTTCTTCTCATTTTCTTGTGTTTGCATGCTATGTCGCTGTCTAATTGAGTTATTGACTGCAGTCAGTAACTCAATTAGACAGCGACATAGTTGGTTCTGTCGAATATTTTTGTTTTCCTTTTCCCCTATTTTATATTATTAAACATACTTGTCTGAATCACAGTCTCCCCTTTTTCCTTTTTCTTCCTTCCTTTATATTTGTGTTAATATCTTATTGTATACGTTGTGCTTTATAGGGATGCCCTTTCTGAGCATGTGACCGGCTACAAAGCTACGGGCACGCTGGTGAGTCTGTTCAGCCAATTGAAACGGACAGGGTCCACGCTCACCGGAGATCCCCAGTCGGTGAGAGCAAACCACGAGCGCATCGTCAAAGTCGCCGAGATGCAGCACGTGATGCAGCTGCTGCACAGCTCAGTGATGGCGACGAGAGAACACAACGACGAAGCCAAGAAGAAGAACTGGGAACTCGGAGACAAGCTGGCCGTTCTCCTCGGAGACTTTTTCTCTGTGCTGGCCTTTAAGGAGGCCACAGAGACCCAGCACTCGACTGCAAGTATACATACTTAGCAAAATACATACCACTCGCAATTATGGCACAAAAGTATAGTGCACTAACAGGCATAACGGCCACAAATTCGTATTGCGTAATCTCTAATTGAGTACGTTCTTATGTTTAAGTGCATGTGTAAAATTAATTCAATGCATGATTGTGTACAGACTTTATAATTCCAGTTCAAGTATCATATAGACTATTCGTTGAGTTTGAAGCAGTCAGTTTCAGAATATCAACAAATTCTTCATTTCATCAAACCTGACGTCTGCGGTGGTCGATAGATTTATCCTGATGGAATAAGTTTTCTTCTTGGATGGTTCTTTTTTTAAAATTATTTTCAGTTGTCTGTGAATTACCCGTAGATTTCAGGCATTCAAAATATCTTGGAGTACCGTATGTTTTTCCGCACCCAGAGTATAGTCAGCAAGGGAAAATTACGGCTAAAAAAAAACGTTTTTCCTTAGATAGTGTGCACTCAAAGAATTGTGTGCAGCCAGTGAATAGTCCGCACCTGGTGCATACTCCACTTTTGGTGCATATTCCCTACCTGGTGTATATTCGGCACATAAGAGACTCCCTTACACAACATTTTGAAAAACTCCCGCTTTATTAGCTAGCGAAGCAGCTGGTATCAAAGAGCAATCATCATTAACATAATTTGTCTGTCACAAAATTCGTCACGTCCCGTCATAATGAAAGATCGTGATGAAGCAAACCCTTATATAGTCTCGAACTGTCGATAGCCTATACCGCGTAAAACTATAGGTTTTAAACATGCAGAGTCTGCGGACCATAGTCTAGAAAATACGTACAAAATATCTAAATATACCTTTATTGTACTTTTTGGTTCAACAAATCTGTAAATGTTACTAGAATTTTAATGTTTTACCTTTTGACAAAACACACACACACACACGCGCGCGCACGCACACGCACATGCACACGCGCACACGTGCGCACACGGGCGCACACACACGCACACGCACACGCACACACAAACAAAATGGAAACATGCCCTTCTCATCTTCAGCAACAAATAATTAGTAACAGCCTGGAACACTCAAATAACTGATCTCTATGCCTATTGGCTGGATCGCGTTTGCCCGCTCCGCGAATGCGGCCACTGGCGGCCATTTTTTCGGTAGAGATATATTACCTCGAGCCAATGTACAGCTGGTGCAGCCATGGGTGCAGCCACTATCACCCATTCATTGCAGACAGCGTTGTGGCAGTTGTGGTGACAGGCTGTTATAAAAATAGCCATGGGTGATATTTCGTTCTTGATTGAAATCGTTCGACGAAACATATTCTTGAAACCCGGCGTGAACGGTAGCCCGATCTTTGAGGACCCGGTTAAAAGTTTCACAAAATCGCAGCACCGGGGAAAAGCAGCTCTGCACGCATCGAAAGTCGCACTGAAAGCAGCATCGAAAGCAGACGACGGTACGGCGTCTGCTTTCGATGCGAGCTGCGCTGCTTTCCCCCGGTGCTGCGCTTTCGTAGTACTTTCGCAGGGTCCTCAAAGATGGGGCTACCGTTCACGCCGGGTTTCAAGAATCTGCTTCGTCGAACAACTTCAATCAAGCACGAAATACCACCCACGGTACAGTGTACTAGACCGACGGCTATTTCTATGGCAGCCTGCCGCCGTAGCGCTGTCCGCCATATCACTATGATGGCTAGGGATGAAATAACTCTATCAAAAAGATGGCCGCCAGTGGCCACATTCCCGTCCATAGGCGGAGCTGGTCAAACGCGATCCTGCAAATAGACATAGAGATCAGTGCTCAGCATACACAATAGACCACTTTCAAAAGTCCATCAAGCAACATTGGCGGTCACCATTGCTTGGACATGAAGCGCGTGATTGGATCCGAGTCCTCCCCGAACACTGACGCAGCTTTCGTGGTGGATACGAGCCGAGCCGAATTCACGCCGAACACTGACGCAACCCTTGTGTCCAATACACGCTCGAGTACCTGCCCAAGCAACGGCGGACGGAGAATGGAGCACACCTTTGAAGAGTCTATTTTCCGCCGAAATGTACGCTCTCAGATTCACCGATTCACTCTGACTATCGTTCAGTACTGAATTAAAAAAAGTAAAAATGAAAGCCGTTTACAACTCCCTGTAATGCCGAATTAGAGCGCAGCTCTTGAGGAGGAGGGAAGTCACGGGGGTCACGTGACCTTGGGGGGGGCGTCACGTGACATTGGGGGGGAGGGTCACGTGACCAGGGGGTCACGTGGCTTAGGGGTCACGTGACCTCGAGGGGGTAGGGCGGAGAAAATTTTCCGCTAAACTTAGCGGGGAAACATTTCCGGTAGATTTAGTGGAAACATTTTTCCGCTAGCGACAAAAATTTTCCGCTAAATTTAGCGGCGAAATTTACCCATCATGCATTGCGCGGTTACGCCGACGCCGACGGCGACGCCGACGCCGCTCAAGCCGGAAACGGGCGCCTAGAGATGCGCTCTAAAACTAGCACTTGTTAGTTCGACATGATTATCACCCTACTCAACACGCTTATTTCACATTCGTAATTGATTTGGATTGTTTGGTAAACATACATAAGGAACAGCACTTATTTTTTTACCCGGAATGATGACGTTGGAGTTCGCTGACGGTGCATATATCTCGAACTTTGTCTATTTCCAAAACTTCAGGTACTTTCGACTTTTGCCAGGGGTATTGAATCTTTCGCCGCCAGTAGTTTTGAAGAAATTCCACACTGTGTGAGCACCGAGTGGTGGAAGGACTTCACTCCGCGGCAATGTTCCTGGCTTCCAAGTGCATTCGAATGCTCCCTCCTGGTGGCTGGTGTCGATTGTCCAAAGGAACGTGCTGAAGCTCGGAGATGTGGGTCGAACCTTGTTTTAGCAATACAGGTAAGTCCTCTGGGTAATCATGTACCGTCTTAATACTGGGTGTGCGGAGGTAAGCACAAACACGTATTGGCAGAACTTCCGCGGGGAATATGTTACCTCCAGTTGGCTATGGTTTTTGCTTGTTTGAGGAACATCAATGAGTGGCGCACACTTTAAAAGTCTCACAGCTGAGGACTAACTGCGGTACGTCTCGGAATTTACTTATACGGAATCGACATGCGTTCCTGATCCCTTGGGTGAAAATGAAGAGTTCTCGCTCGTCAAAGAAATGATAAAATCTGCCGAAAGTTTTTATTACGCTGCCTTTAGCGCGACGTGAGCTTCCGCGCACATTGCATGTATACGTGCCGTGATGGCCCATCGTTGTGCGGAGAGGGTCAGTCAAGGCGCCGCGTTGTCGGCGCCGCATTCTCCCGTTCTTGCGTTGCGTAATCTGTCGGCAGCATACTAGCACGGCCTGCCAATGCCGTCGTCCTGGGATCTACTAGGCTCAGCGGCGTCGGTGGCGTACCGCTTCCCGAGACAATCGAAATAACTTCACTCGTGACATTTCGTACATGTCGGTACGCATCGTCAACTTAAGAGCACGACACTGTGGCATTTCTAAAGCGCAACTTTCACGCAATTCTTCGTTAGGGAACCAAGAGGCGTCGCACAACCACCCAAACACAAAGTAAACATAGGAGAACCGAAACTATTTCTATCCCCCTTTCATGACAGCCGGATGTGGGCCGTACATCCTGTATCATAAGAGTACCAATCCCCGACGTTTCTCATTTGTCATTGCGGAAGTAATCGTTTTAAGGATCTACTCCAAGAACCAATATACAATTTCGCTATTTCTAACTAAAAAATATCTAACATTTCCAGTTAGAAATCTAACTTGAAAAGTTATTGGAAAGCTGTAATCTAGCCTGAAAACCTCAGATTTCTTGTTCCTAAATCCAGCTAGCGAAAAGTTATATTGTGTTTTTGGAGTAGGGATATATATCTTAAAATAACTGCTGCTTGCAGTAAATGTTTCCAATGTCTCGGCAGCTTAAGGAACGCATGGCGTGGCGACTCCCGTGCATATCATTAGAGCTCCAGCAGCCAATCAAATTGCGGCATTACCCAATAAGAAAGCCGAAGAACCAATCACGAGGCAAGAAGCGTGTGCAGCATAAATCGTGTCCTGCGTTTTAAAGCTCTCTGGGACCATAGTCATTTTTTTTCGAGCTGCCTAAAATATGGAACATGTACTAATCGTGCTAATGAAAACATTTATTATGTGTAATTTAAGAGCAGAACTTTTTTTTATTTCTATTCCCTCGAGGCAATGGAGATCATAAACCACTTCCTGAAAAAGCAAGGCCAGATCCCTCAAGTGAGTGTCGAAGAAGTTTCTTTGATGGAATTGGAGTTTGGGTGTTCAACAGCAGCTTCTGTCTCGTCACCAACACTTTGCGAAGTAAGTTATTTATTTAAAGTTCGGATAGTGGTTAACATGTCAGAGTGAAAATTGTTTTATCTACCAATTTGGCACGGGTTTTGAGTGTTTTAGTATAACAAATGATCATACCCCATATAAAGGTGTTTCGAAAGCTTGATTTGAGGTATGTACGACAGTGCCTCGCATTATTGCCTAGCCAAATACACGTTACCGACAAAAAGGCTATGGAATGCAATTATATTTACTCCCGCGATAAACAAACGTGATTCTGTTACCCGATTACTCAACTTAGAAGTAATTGTACATTAATTAAAAGGTTGCCCCGCCCCTATTTATCTGGTCACGTTCTAAAGTAACTTGATTATTCCCACTAGCGGCTTGTCTTATTATGGCGTGCATATTTACTAACAACACGTATAGCTCCGAGCTTTGTTCTAAAGTACAATTAATTTGTTTTGTTTTGTTCGCGGGAGCCCCCCCCCCCCCCCCCCCAAAGCCATTCATACTTCCTCTCAATCGTCAGTGGGTGTAGCTTTCGTGGCTTCTTTCCAAATATAAGCAAGCAATCGTAGAGCAGTGGCGAGCAAATGTTTGCTCGTTTTGGTATTGTACTTGCGAAGATTTTCTTTCTGATGTAAAAAAAGCAAATCTCATCTTCTATTTTAATTTGACTTTGGAATATTCGCGGGGCAGGACATCGACCGAGCCTTGCTGGTTCCCTCTTATTCTTCAAGCTCGGACGGGGGACCCAAACCCCTTGATTGTCCTAAGTTTAAGCTTTGCTGAAGCCCTAATGTGTCACAAAAAACACAAAAAATAAGCTTTTTTTATAAAATCCTTGTTGGTTTAATGGTGTTTAGTTTTCTACCTTGCACTCTTTCTGGCTACGAAATGTTCCTGGTCTTTACCTTTATTCTCATCTCTATAGATCGGGATGTTTTGGGCAGTAAGTACGTTTTTAGTCACAAATTTGAATGTGACAAAACAAGAGGCCGTTGTTACAAAAAGCAGCGTGTGGTGAACACGTAAAATATTAAAGATAACTTCTCATTTTATTACTTCAAAATGTTATCAGAATACTCCTGTGAATACTACGAAATAAAAGTAATGAAACTATAACGTATTTTTTAAATGCAATTGATTTTAATAATTCGAACATATTTATTGTAAGGGTATAAAGCTTAATCTTGTAATTCATCTCCAATTGTGTCGATTAGAGCGTCACCTTGGGATAAACGCTTTCAAACATAAAGCATTATATTGAGAGCACGATTCTGAGATAAAAAATAAGGGCGTTATCGAACATATTTTTGAAGCAAAATCGGCTCATTTAGTTTAGATTAATTTAATTTATTTTCCTAAATTCCCACAAGTAGCTTTATGAGGGGGGGGCACGCCGTCATTAAGAAAATTGGCAGAAGGCACAATTTATAATCAAATAATGATAAAAGACGAATGTAGAATTATGAGCCGTAGGAGGCGGCAAGTGTGTCACAAAATTTGTAAGTGTCTGTTATGTTTACTGTCGAGTCAGGTAGATTGTTCCAATTGGTAATAGAAATCTGCGAGGAGAATTCTGAAAGCTATTGGTCCTATGAATACATGACATTAATTTGCAAGAGTTATCTAAGTGACGTGAGGTGTGAGGTGCCGGTGTGTGGCAGAGATTTTTCTGCAAACGAAGGAGGTGGTGAAATGTGCGCAGTATTGTTGTGGCGAATAAATTTCTGCATATTTTCGGAAGAGGGAAAAAAGTTAGGCTTTATGTGTACATACGCTGGATACAAATTTATAGTTGCCGAGAATAAATTCTACGGAGCGGTTTGGACCTGCTTCTAACATATATTCTAACTATAACTGATAAGTAATTTAAATCGATGAGGCATACTCCAGCTGGGGTCGAGCGAGGAACGTGTATGGGAGGTAGGGAAAAGATTATGTCGGCAGGAAGTTTAATCTTGTTAGATATGATGATAATGTGAGATTCCCATGAGGGGTTATCTGTGAAGTTAACACTAAGCTACTTATTGCTTAATCTTTTCTAAGGTCTAACCGGAAAGATCGTAGCCGAATATATGGTATTTGTTTGTGATAAATGACATGTATGAGTTTGTTCACGTTAATTTGCATTTGCTACTTTTAATACCAAGATTTAATGATGTAGATCAACTTGCAATTGCTCAAGCTCGAATGTTTTTAGGATACACGACAGGCATCAGCATATTTTCTGATTGCACACATAATGCCGGTCGGTAGATTAATAACATAAATCAGAAAAACAAAGAACCCAGCGCGAATCCCTGGAGAACTCCGGATTTTTCTATTATTGATGACGTCATGTTAAGTTCAATTAAAAAAGTATAGCAATCCAATTGACTCAAGTTTTATCAATTTGAAGCATACTAAATTTCAAAATTAAAGTTGGTGAGGAACCTTATCAAAAGTGTTTTTAAAAGTCAAACAAATGACATGCGTTTCGCTGCGATGATGAATGTTTTGTAAATATCGGTTATGAAATTAAAAAAAAAACATCTTGGTATCGCAGGACTGAGACCGCCGGAAACCGCGGTGATTTACAAAGAAAAACCTGCGATCAACACATAATTAAAAAATTTTGAATATACACATGCTCTATCAACTGACCTCGTTGTTCTGTCCGTTTTTTAATTATTCCTTTGTCTCGGGTTTAACGATTTACTTGGACACAGCTCAAAGAAATAGGTGTGTAACTGGTGGGGCAGTCTTTGTTGACACTCTTATTGGGAAGAACTCTTGCGTAGTTTCGATCGAGGGGTACATCACCAGCAGGTGACGTACCTATACTCGATTTTGCGGTAATTTGACTTGGTGTTAACCTTTTATGATTTATAGTTAAATAGAACACCGCGTAAAACGCCTCATCGTGCAAAGAAAAGGTATTTACTTGTTGTTTTTCGAAAATAAGGCCAGACATTAGACAGAACTTTAAGCTTCGATATGCGCATATTATGACAAGAAGAGAATATACAGGTGAGCGAGTGAAAATTGAACTCTGAAACTGGGAAGGAATGAAAACAGAGATGGCAAAAGTGGACATCACGAAGCGTTTAGTTTTCACTAAATTCTATCCAATTCATTTTTTAATTGAACTGTCTATCAAAAGACACTGCGGATAGCCCTAATCATGGAGCATTTTATTGAAAGTTAAGATAATTTTAGTAATTATATAAAATATGTTGTGTGTTCATGGGCCTGATTGTGTCTGTGCTATTATGCGTTGTATCCACTCCTGCTGGGGCCCTAACTGGGCTTGCAGTATTGAGAAATAAATTAATAATATTTTTTCTACCACTGTCTCACGGGTTAGTACACTGTCTCAGGGGTTAGCGCTCTTGCGCTCTACCCTGTCCCTTATCTTCCTCCGTGTTCTGTGCGGTGTTTTGCCATGTTGAAGTACCAACTAGCTCTAATTACTACCTTACTGCACTCATGTTTATTGTTTATATAGTATATCGTAATGTCCCAAAAGACTACCAAAGCAGTACGGCATGAGTATACATATGTGTGTTAATGTTGACAGGTTCTAAGGGAGCATAAGAAGGTTATTAATTGTCTGCTCAGGTCCAGAATCACTTGCCAAAAACAAAAAGTTAAATATTACTGAGAATATTGCGATTGAAATATAAGAACAAGATGTCTTACCCACAATTATTAGAACTTTCTGCGCCAACTGTAGGCGCAATAATGGTATCCGGTTGTTACGAAGTGAAAACCGGACATGCGCAACCTTGTTGCGTGTAATAGAGCATAAAGCTTTTGTGGCATCAAGTGTTTTATATCCTATTTTCTGCAGCAAGTAGGACTTATTATCGTCATTTGAAAACAAACAAACATGATTACTATAAATAAAATACACCCGAATGAAGTGAAGCATTCAGCATTTAAACCACAGTTAGAAATATTCCTAGTCATTCCTGAAAATGATTCTGCGGGCATAAAATATAGAAGGTCGTGAAATTATCATGGATGTTCAGTTAGTGGTTTCTAAAGTAACTCTATGTGCCCAGTTGAGTCATTCATAGCCTTCACAGGGCTATATAATCACTGACAGCTTAGAAGAGCAGGGATTGGCTTCTTACGTCTATGCTTCTTCGTGATTAGCCCTTCAGTGTGTCCATCGGCTACCGCCGCAATCCAATTTTCTGGGAAGTAATTAGATCTTCGAAATTCACCCCGTTCTGCGTTTCCTAAGCTGTCAGTGACCGATATAGTAAAACACACAACATACCGTGTCTCTTTACATTTCAGAAGCTTGATATAGCGCTGCTCAATTCAATTGAAGGACTGTTCGGGCACCCCTAGAAAATTATATTTTGTTGAAATTTCTGACGTGCTGATTTAAAAAAGAAATGACTACATCGTTTTAATTTTCCTCTAGGTAAATAAGCAAGAAATGGCCAAGTTTCAGAAACTGCTAAGCACGTGCTCTGAAGAAATACTGGAATACGTCGACGGCTGCGAAGAATCAAATGAAAGAAATGCTATGGAAACCATAATGACGTGTCTCAAAAATCCTAAAGAAAAATAGGAATGTTGACTTATATGTGCGCCGGTAGCCCTTTCACCTTTTCTCTCACCCTCTTTAAGTAAAATGGTCTATAGACCACTCCATCCACTACGGTGACCTCTAGAAGTTGGGCAGTGAGATTACCGCCCTATCTCCCACGTGTACCATTTTATATAAACATAATCTCCAATATCTCATTTCTCCTCGTTGTAGTGGGCATTAGACTTATCATTAAAAAAAGAGAACTAAATAAATACAACTGCAGCAGAACTGTTTGCATGGCAAGTGTCATTAATGTCATAACATTCCCTATGCAAGCCTGTAGGAGTGTTGTGGCATCCTGTGATTCTGGTGCAATCAATCACTCAGTAATACGACTGGGCGACTTAATTTTCACATAGAGCACAGGCCGTTTATAACGTAGAATACACGTTTTGGCGAGGATATCTGGGTGAAAATCCAAGGCGCGCAAGTGAGGTGTAAAAAGTGTTACGACCAAGAAAAAGCAATACACAGGTAGTGTGCGCTAAAGCGTTACGACCACGAAAAACGGAAATAATGTCGAAAGACACTTGCCTTTAAACGTTATTATTCAGATGACCTGAAAACGTGCTACAGGATCGACACGTAACGTCATCAGGTCAATGCCGTGGTACCTGTGGCGTAATCAAGTCATGTTTTTGACAAAATCCCGTGATTTCTGACATCGCACACACTACTTGTGTATTGCGTGTGTTCGATGCAGACTTGTACACGTTACTGAAAAAAGTAACCGATTACAATTACAATTACTACAGTCAAAAAAGTAACCGATTACCGTTACTGATTACTGCCTCCCAGAAGTAATTGAACAATTACTGCAAAGTAATTGATTACTTTTCACGTTACTTTCACGTTACTTTTTATTGCGATGACAGAAATACACAAATACACAGTAAAATCTTGCGTACACAATTTTGTTTGTTTATTGTTCCCTTTTTTGTTTTCAGAACTTATTAAGTTTTAGCAGGAGCTGCCTCTCAAAGTTTTCGTCCGTCATCTTTCCGCGTTTTCTTGTGAAGACGTCCGCCGCGACGCTGAAAACCCTCTCGACGGACGCACTTGACGGAAGCGCGGTGTTATAGCGCACGAACACCTTGCGAACCAGTTCATGCTTATGCAGGGACTCGATGCCCGTCTCCGAGTCTGCCATAAAGCGGTCTGCTTCGCTGCAATTTACGCTAGGAGAAGGTGAAGCCAGCGCAAAACTAAAAAAATCGTCCGTGGGAGATTTTTTGGGAGCACTCAAGGAAACGGCGGTCACTGTGCTACCGTAGCACTGTCGGTTCAGCTCGTTCTGCAGAAGTTTTTGAAGCTCCTGACGCCGACCTTCGCTTGACACCCACATCGTCTTGAATCGAGGAATCGTGACGGATGCAATCAAAAGCTCGCGGTCCTCGAAAAGGTGGTCGAACCTGTGGCATAATTAAAAACAAAAGTGCACCTTAATCATACATGAAATTAAACAAAACGTGGCAACAAAGTATACTACTAAGCGGATACGAGTCAGATTTTAGACTGATATAGATATTGAACGTTTGTAAGTATGATAGCAAACAAAGAAAAAGTGATAGGCTGCGCGAACCTTGACAAAAACTGCGGAACCTCTTACCTCTTGTGGATTCCGGTCAAAAGCGCATTGACGAGGGGTGTACAGAATGCCAGTCCCGACATTTGCAGGTGTTCCAGGCGGCGCTGAAGCACGCTGATGGTGGGAAGCAGATAACCGATGTACATATTTTCGTCTTTTTGGACGATGTCGATAGCACACGCCAGGGGCTTCATGACCTGTGCAAGTAATGTAAAAAAGGCATCGTCGTTAAAGCTCTAGCTTCAACTGCAGTTAATATATAAAGATACAAAAGACATGGAACTAACAAATATATACCGAGGTTAGTCGGCCGGATTATTCATATTAAAGACGACATTTGGTCTTACCTCACAGTACTCTTTGATGAACTGGAGGTCCTGTGGACGCTGGAAAGGAGGTGTTTGTAGAGCCCTACAAAGACCGTCTAAGTCTTTTCCCGCAGAGTCAATGGCCAGGATGCATTCGAAAGCGTCGAAGAAGGAATTCCAACGAGTGGCGACCGGTCTTAACAGTGTCCGGCCACAGTACCTCAAGATGGTTTCGTTAGCGACGGAAGATTGGCCCTGCTTGCTCCATAGGGCTCGACATGACCGCAGGACGGACTTGAGGGGCCCCGCAAAAAGGTCATATTTCTCCGCTTCAGAGGCGTCAGCAGTCGCCACAAGGTTCAACGTGTGGGCAGAACACCGGTGGTGAGGGGGAGGCGGGCTTCGCCATCAGCCACGTCGCTCAGGAGGGCTGTCACATCCAAGACCTCTGAGAGGTCTTTTTCCACATCGGTTATTGTGTCTTGTGGTTCGCTAAACAGTCTGCACAAAATCAACAGGACAGGACTTATGTCTTTTCACTAAACATCAGTTAAAGAAATGGAGTAATTAGCAATTCATACCTGAATGCCTTGACAAAGTTCGAGCCATTGTCCGTTACGACCTTGGTTACTTTTCCCTGCAAGTCGTAGTCTTGGAATGTCTCCAGCAGAGTGCTGGCCAGCTTGTCATAGGTTATTCGACCTGGCATGCGCCGGCAAATTAGCACTGCGGACTTCCGAGTTAACGCTGTAGGTTCGAGCCAAGACACAGTGGCTCCCATGTAGCTTCTGCGGTAGGAAAACGCAATATTAGTACATATTCTTACAAACGGTGGGCACGGCGAAACTTTTCAAATGAAGGCAACTCACCCGTATGTCCTGTTCTTACAGGCTTTGCTGTGTTACGCGCCTGCAGCAGAGCACGTCTCAAACATCAGCTTGGTCATCGGGAGCGCCGACTGTTATCGCAAGCTACAACCAAGATTCTTCGATGGATCGGCGCATGGGCACGGAACAACTACCCAACGCAGCGACTACTTAAGGCCACTCGACACCAAGCCATCCTGTGGGCACGGCGAAACTTTTCAAATGAAGGCAACTCACCCGTATGTCCTGTTCTTACAGGCTTTGCTGTGTTACGCGCCTGCAGCAGAGCACGTCTCAAACATCAGCTTGGTCATCGGGAGCGCCGACTGTTATCGCAAGCTACAACCAAGATTCTTCGATGGATCGGCGCATGGGCACGGAACAACTACCCAACGCAGCGGCTACTTAAGGCCACTCGACACCAGAGCCATCCTGTGGGCACGGCGAAACTTTTCAAATGAAGGCAACTCACCCGTATGTCCTGTTCTTACAGGTTAGTAGATATGGGAAATGCTATAGAAGCGACAATAGGTTTATTGTTGTTCTGCCGTGCCCCAGAGTCTGTGTGGAAAGTGTGTTGCAATGTGTTTCAATGCTTTTGATGCTTGCTGGGGACGTAGAATCCAACCCCGGGCCTGAATCAATCGAACAAATGTTGGAAAAGCTTTTGGAGGGGCAGAAAACAATCAGCGAGGATATCAAAGAAATCAAAGTCACCCAGACGTCCTTTTCTAAGCAATTGACCACGGTCAACGAAAAGATATTAGAGATGGAAGTCACCCTAAAGAGTGTGCAAAAAAATGAAGAAAAGATTGAGCGACTTGAAGAGACGCTAAAAACCATGGAATCGGTTATTCGTTTGCAACAAGAAAAACTAAACGACTTAGAAGATCGAAATCGTCGAAACAATCTTATCGTGTTCGGCATTCCAGAAAGCGCCAACGAGACAAACGACGAGATAAAAAGAAAAGTTTTGGTTAGCGTTTTTGAGGAGCGCCTCGGTGTGAAAGTAAGCACTGTTGAAAGAATACACAGACTTGGAAAGAGACGCGAGAATAAGATTCGTCCAGTCATCATGAGGCTTTTGATTACAACGAAAAAATAGAGATATTCAAGAATTGTAAGAAACTGAAAGGGAGCAATATATCAGTTTCAAATGATTTCTCTAAAGCTACATTACGAAAACGAAAACTTTTGTGGAGAGTGCAAAAATAGAAAAAGACGGGGGCTCGAGGGTCAGGCTTGTGCACGACAAGATTCTGGTTAATGACGCAACATTTGTCTGGGA
>JAZHYW010004214.1:0-13513 GCA_037355805.1 Ixodes ricinus
TGAATTTCAGAAACAAGCTGTGCGGGTCGGGAAAGCGAGTGTCGGCATCTTCGGTGTCCATGACGAAACATGTGAGTTTGCCTCCGCTAGAAGAGATTAACATAAAAAAATGATAAAGAACTCTCCCTCTTTTTTCTACGTTCTTCGGCAAGTTCAGATTGTTATGATCGGCCCCTCTTTATTCCCACGACGTTCGGAGAGTACGCTGAGCGAGTGCACCTGACCGTTAAGGGTTGAGGTCTCGCGCCACGAACATGAGATCACCCGGACGACTGCGCGTTTGGTGCGGTGCTAGTGGTACGCTACTGAAGAAAAAATCTTTTTGGTTGAACAAAAGATGAAACGAGGTATACTTTGCCGCTGACACCGGGCCCAACCGAAAAGTTTCTCAAAGAGAGGTGACTCGCAATTTTTGCCGGCCTCTACGGTATCGGAAGGACGCGAAGGATTACGTGAACAAGCATCGTCACTCGTACAGTTGTAGCTTGAAGCGGGGGAAGAAGTTGCTCCCGTGAACGGATTATCTGTGTCGGCGTTTGTGGGCGCGAATGTCGGCTTTGCAAGGGAGTATGCACTGACGACGAGGCGACCGTGGGAACAGTCGCAGCTGCAGGTCATTCCAGTGGCGCCTACCCGTGGGACCCCCAAACCGCTTGAGTCAGAACTCACTAAAGGCAGACATGAAAACAACAACCCTCGGAGTGTCCCCGTCTTTCACGGTTGCAGCTGGAGGTGCGGCGCTTGTGTGCATTACCGGATGCGGTCAATACCCGACCAAGGCTTATTAAGCATCTGTTCCTGCGTTCGTGCGCGCCAGCGTTCTGTTTTCGCTGCTCGTCGCCACCTTGGCCCAAGGACGCTTGTGGGAGCAGGTGAGGGGCCCTTGCTCTGGAAATGTCACTTCATCTGCCGGCGTTTTATTTCTGCGCTCAAACTTTTGTGGCTCAGTGCAAAATTAGAAGTCGGACTAGATTTCGAAAGTAGTTAGTAGCTTGGAGGTAGAAGTTAGCCTACAGAAATGTAGTTAAGTTGAACTACTAATTACCCAAATAAATTTGTAATTGAAAGTTAAGGGCCGTTTGTGCTCGTTAATGTCCGTGTGCTATGATGTTATCATCATGTGTGTATGGTTCTAAATATCCTCTTTGCAATGCCTACAAAGGCCAAAATGGCGTCAGCCGACCCCAGCTCACGCATTTGACACGAAAACTGCGTCACTCGGACGTATGCGCTCGTCAACAATCAATTCGTCAACGAATATTTAAATTCGTGTTCGTGGCCAATGAGTGCACATGAGTGCACTTGCGAATGCCAAGTTCTATGGTGTGCCTAAAAAGCACCGTGGAAGATTGGGGTCATCGCACCGGTGCCCTAGCATGTCACGACCGCGTGATTCCACTGTTCTCTTTTGAGTTGAGGATTAAACCTAAGGAAGAAGAAGTTAAAAAATAATTTCATGGCCCCTTTAACACGGGTATGCGTGCTACACCAGATTAAAATATTGACTTTTTGCATGCCGGTAAACTTCCGGACGACCACTTGGCCTGTCGGCAAGAACACCTGATGTCCGGTGTCCGTCTCTTTTGATGGCGTTAACAATCCTCTGGAAACCACCATGCCGTCCTCCTTGGTTTAACCCCGTCGATTGTTCATCGCCCAAACGAGGGTGAGACCGTCGTCGACGTCGCTCCTCGCCAGTCGGTGAGACAATCTCATCTTGAATGGATGATTGGGCCTTGAAGAAGTATGATGCTAAGCATACATTCGCTTACTATGGGGCAGTCGAGCAGCAGTCATGTACCAAGGCAATCGTCCTGTCGTGGCCGGCGTAATCGGATTTTTTTCCATAGGAGCGAAGTTCGAAAGTACAAGGACGGTACGTTCGTCCCACGAAGCGGCCGCCATCCCGGCGGCGGAAAACCACTCGCCTTGTCCGCGCACCTACGATACTTAGCAGCTCTCGTCGCCCGACACTCCCCGGGCTGCAAATCGTCTCACTTCACAGAAGAAACAGGCACCGCTCCTCCAGAGGCCCGTGCCGTACCGCTATGCAAAGCGTCTTTTAGGTCTTTTACCACCTTTCAATGAACGAATGGAGATATCAGCTAGATAAAGGTTGCCGCCCGGCGTCGCTAGCAGTACGGTTGCCATGGCAACCTCCTAGGCCCAAAATGGAGATCACTATAAGCGCTTCTGACGTCGTGCATCTAGAAAATTTTGCGTCGTGTCGCTACTCTGGCAGCTTCGCTGCCATATAGAATGGCTCTAGCGCACATCAGCTCGGAGCACGTGGAGCGAAAGCTCGCGCTGCAGAACCCGGGAACCCTGGCCTCAATCTTCTCCCCTGCCTGTTTCGATCTGGATACCGACGTGCGGTCGTGTATCACTACGTGGCGCACGTTAAAGACCCGAGACTAGCAGTCGCACTGCACTGGCTAAATTGCTCAACTACAATGGGTAACAATTTGACGCCATGTTCTGGCAGACTAAGCTCCTGCTGTATAAACAACTAACGACTAATTTGTTTATTTGGGATATCTCACCTGTTATATATCGAACGACCAAACTTCCATGAAGTTGTCTAGGAATGGTGAGACATTTTTGCGTTGTGATGTCAATACTGCCGACACTGAAGTTCCAGGGGAGGAAATACTTTTCTATCCTCCGTTGAGTTGCTCCACGGGCCCTACGAGCAGCATGTGGGAGCCACGCCGTCATGCATGCAGCCAAAAAGGCTTGCTTCCATGCCATGCTTACTTTTACATTTTTACTTACGAAGGGTTGCTGATTGCGTTTGAGGCATCATTTTTGTTTCCAAATGAAGGCAGACGATGCCTGATGACACATCTACTCTTGCTCGCTAAAGTATCTTCTCTTTTTAAAAACGTTCTCATACGATTCGGAACAGTCGAGCAGACGAATTCCGTCGACGGGAGCAGACGACAGAGATTGGTATACGCTGCTTGTGTAATTTCAAAAACCTTCTCAACAGTTACTGAGGACTGCAAATTCTGTCTCTCTATTCCTGCGAAATATCATAAAAATTCTCTGTACAGGACACTTCACACATGCTTCAAAATGTTCATTTTTACTCATTCCTCCCATAGACTTGCGTGTATTGCCTGGTGTCAAGCAATCGCCGCCGGTGGTGCCACCGTCGGGCTCCCGATCCGCGATCCAGCACAATAGAGATCAGAGGTTGTTGCATGCAGACCTCGTATTTCCAGACTGGTGATGGGTCCCGCTAACTTTTGCGGAACCATCCCACTGTTTGTGAACAGTCGCAGGAGCACAGATGAATGAGCATCGCTATCGGCAGCTAATAGAGAGTTTCAGAATCCCTAACACCTTAGGTCCCCGCAGGCACGTAGCCAGGATTTTGTTTCGGGGGAGGGGGGGGGCCGCCCATGACAAAATGCTGTATGAGGGGGAAGGGGGAAAGGAGGTCCCAGCAAAATGGAAGATTTCGAGGGGGGGGGGCCGTGCTGCCCCCCCCCCCCCCCTGCCTACGTGCCTGGGTCCCCCGATGCAGCCTGGGGCGGTACACTGCGCTGCGCAGAAGGTGTGTGCTTGCGCAGTGCGACGTCCCAATCTCTTCGGGGGTCCCAAAGTCTCGAAGATTCTAAAACTCTCGAATGTCAGAAATGTAGAGATTGGAGTCACGGATGCTGATCTTACAACTTGCAATATGTTATTTATTTTTGTCCTCTGCAGTGCGCACAACGCCCCTCCTGGATAATGCGCCTATTCCACATATGTCGTGCGATTCTACAAAAAGAGCGACGACGCACGAGACCAATTCCCGCTGTCGCGACCCGGTCAGGTCAAACACCTGTGGCTGTTTTTGAGAACCAGCGCGCGCAGTTGCCTGCCCGATGTTCCGACGCCCGTTAACAAGAGAGACGCGCGTGCACAGCAGGAAACATCTTCCATTTTGCTGGGGCCTCCTCTTCCCCCTCCCACTCATACAACATTTTGTCATGGGCGGCCCCCCCCCCCCCCGAAACAAAATCCTGGCTACGTGCCTGCGCTGGATACATAGTGTAACGCTTTTTGATGACGCTAGCTCATGACGATTTTCTCATAAAAAATTACCCATAAAAGACATACTCTCTTAAAAATAAATACAGGCGATACGCGGAGCAGCAGTCTATAGGTTGTTTGTTTCGCGTGTCCCTGACAAGGATTCGATAAGCTGCGCAACACCGGGTAAATATGCGGTTTAGGAGAATACGGAAGCTAACATGTTATCCGCTAGTACGGAGAAAAAAATGTGTTCGGACTGGTTGGAACTCGCCAAGAGCTCGACCCAGATCCCGGAGGCGACATTGTTTCCCGAGCGTTCTCATTCCGCGTGCGAGCGGCGGAGGTCGGGTCGTGCTCAAACTTTCCACCGCGCGTACGCACGCCGACGGGCGCCAAGGAAAAATCGCCGCCGCCGAGCGAAGTAAGCCACACCGACGTCGGCGGGCCGTCTCGCACAAGGCGAACGCGCGTCAAAAACAAAACAGGGCGAGCCACGAGAGGAACCAATACCTCCTAGAAGACAAGGCCTGCGCGTGACGTCACCGTTAATGCATCTTCTACCCTTCCAAAGCGGCAAACACGATGAAGCTCGCAAAGAGTCGCCGCAAAGCGGCCGACGAGTTCGTGTTGGCGTCGACGCGTGCTAGCGTCGCGCTCGTTGTGAGACGCTGCGAGACGCGCTGGCGGCGACGCTGACGCCAGCTGAGCGGCGCTGCGTGGATGATCCGGTGATGACGTTTAGGGGGAAACGCTCGGGCCTTGTTTTCTAGCTAGCATTGGAAAAACTCGGGTAGCGCGCCTGTAGCCTCGATCGGGGCGGCAGATCGCGACCGCTTTTGCTACTCGCTTTCAAGCGCAGGCAGCGCAACTCCGAAGCACGTCAAAGTCCGTCGATGTTGCGGATAAGGGCGATTATTCCAACGGGAGCGTGACCATACTCCGTTCGGCCGGCATGTCTGAGAGCAGAGCGGGCTGACCTTCGGGCTGGGCGAAGCGACGCGCGGAGCGTCAGGTCTCGAGGTACACTTCTGGATTGGCTAAGATGGCTCTTAGCTTCCGCTGCGCGTTCACCTTCTGCGGTCTCGTTCGCTGGAACCGCCGCGTCCCCAGCCAGGCAGAGTCGATCCGAGAGCCGCTAGCCGAGCCGAGACACACGTCGGCTCACCTGGATTCCGGGGGATCGAGGCAAATCAGGGCGGGAAGGGCCATGCATGTGCATGCCCAGGAGGATGCAAGTTTGTAAACTAAATAAAATCTGCCATATGCCGAGAAAAGATACACGCTAGACATGTTTATACAGAAATCTATACGTATGGGGGGGGGGGGGGGGGCAAGTTGCATACTGGAGCTTTTTTTTTTGTTGGTCTCACTCCGTCATGGCGGAAAAATAAAGTACTATTATTAAAGTGGTAGCTTTATAGGGCTATACCTACCAATCAACCTACAAGAAATCTGTATGTCGGTCAGCTCGTATAGCCGCTAAACGATCTTGAAAGCAAAAACGGCGACCGGTGCCAGGGATCGAGCCCCGGTCACCGGCGTGGAAGCGGAGTGCGTTGCTGACTGAGCTACGGACCCAGAACTCAGCAACGGGTGCAGCAGAAGCAGGTGGTGTGCGGAGCGGAGAAGGGTGGAAAGGACAAGAAAGAGAGGAGCATAAACAGGTGGTCTAGAGAGAGCGCGCGGACCGAGGAGGACTAAAAAGGGCAGGAAAGCGCGCTTGGTGACTGAAAAAATTCAGCGCAAAAGCTTTGTATTCTGGTAGTTCTGAAGGGAAACGCGCGCAGCGTCACAAAGAGAAAATGGTGTGACGTTATCTGTTTCCACACAAAACCCTGTTCTATAGACAGTTTTACTGAAAGAGGACAAGAGAGAAAAAGGGACAGGGCTGCCGCATCTCTTCTCCTTACTGAGTGGTTTGGAGCGAGCAAAAGACCCGGGTGAATGCCATAGACGCGTCTGTTCCTCCAAGTACGGTTGCTTTCTTCGTGGTTTCCTCTGTTTTATTTTACTTCCAGGTGTGATTAGAGCAAGCGGAGTCAATGACGACAATCCCTGGTCATTGGGACATCATTGTTTGGTAATAAACTGCACGAATAACAACCGAAACCGCGGAATATTATCGTGTGACATCTGTATCGTGCATGGGATCCGACAAGGCAACTGCGCGCTGCAATGTCTTCCAAGCCCATCGCTTTCCAAATCACCAAAGCCTCCGGCAGCAATGGGTTGAGTCCGTAAACAGAAAATACTTTTCCCCGACGCCATCCTCTCGAGTGTGCTCGGAGCATTTTGTGAATAGAGCGCGCACCGAACTTACCGCTGTATCCTCGATGAACATCGGCGCTCGCAAAGTGGGTGCAAGTTTTCACGTGGGAGCCGCTGTTTCAGTTTGTAACTTTTCGTTACTAGATTTATCTTAATGCTGATATCTTGCAGTGGTAACATTAACTCAATTTTATCATCTACAACGTTTACTTAAAGTCTCATTTCCGCCGCGGGTGTGGCTGGAAATTGTCGAAACGTTAGTTCTATCGGTTTTCCTTAATCGCGATTTCCTGCGCGATAGCAGAGAGCCCTGAGTTTACGTTGAACGTCACAAAGCAACTCGGCTCTTCTTATTTCGCAAATTAATACATAACTTTAATGAAAAAAAAAACTTCAATTTTTATTACTGAAACATGCTCCTCCATCGATTTCGAATCGTTGAATCATTGATCGACTCGCTCAGGCAATGGGCCGATCTCGACTTCGCTGTTCTTAGTTCTAGACAAAGGACAAGCTCTTCGACACAGGATCCTCAATTAAAACGTTTATAAAGATCTGCAAGCCGGGGGAGCTGCCTTCGATCGCTTCCTGCAATGCTCTTATTTCGCGCGTCCTTGTTCACAATATATTTCATCGTTGTGGGCGACACGCAATGCCAAAAAAATTATCGGTGTACTGCATCTAAAACGACAAAAAAACCTGAAGAGAAATTCAATCGCTCTAAACTGATATATTATTTTGAGTGCTGACCTCCGATTTCTATCGGTGGCGCGTTCAGTGCCGCTATTCTCGGCATTGCCGCACTGGCGGTCGGATGCCATAATGCGGGGTAAGAAACGTTCCCACTAAGTTGAAAAAACACCATCCACGGCACACAAAAACACAAAACGCGCCTTAAAAAAACACTACAAGAGCAATTTGTTTTTTGTTCGGAATACGTAAATTTAGAAAGACAAAAAAAAATTGTTGCCACAAGAAATAATTTTTTTTTCGAGCAACGTTTACGCCACAAGACGCAATTTAGGTGCAGAATGAGGAGTTCACGGCCGGCCCGCCAAGCCCCGCCCCTTTGCTTACAAGGTGCTTGCATCTCTCACTGGCTGAAGAGATGATTGACGTACAATAGGTTGGTTGTAAATTTGTACCTCCGCGCCGTACTCATGTTTGAGAAACAAAATCTAGATAGAGCCATTATTGTTTTCAAAGATATCCCAAAGTTGGTTTTCCGTTTCAAAGGATAACAAACACGGCTGTCGGCGTTTGCGGTGTGCCCAGCGAGCGTAGCTCGTTGACCTCGTTTATTTTTATGAGTGCGAGTCGGTCTGCGTTCACCGAGGTGTTAAGAGGAAGATCTGAACCGACCTAGTTTGCAGCAAACAACTGGTGCAAGTATACGCGCCTTCGGAAGCGGCGCTGTGCGGACGCTTATTTTCGTAGCGGGACTGGCCTAAGCCTAGAGTCCCACGTCGACTATGTTGCTCGATCTCGCTTGATTCGTTCGTTTGCGCCTGTTGATTCCGAATAAGGATGCTGGTTTCCGTAACTGCGGTCCCGGCTGCTCTGTGATCTGTGCAAACGTCATGATTGCGACCATGGTTTCAGTACCGAGAAGATCACATACACTTGTAAGAATTTGCGAGCCATTTTGGCTCGAGGCAAGCAGGCGTTCAGCTCGCATCAAGTTAATCCAGTTATGTTAAGGTCATGTCGCTTCGAAAGTCAAGTAGATCTCAAGTTTGGCATAGCACCTGGAATAACAAAGGGAATATTTTTACGTCGCGTTTTAATTCTGCGTCATGACGCTCAGTCACCTTGCTAGCGGATGCCGTGCGAAAAATAAATAACAAGAACAGTAAAGCTAGAAAGACTGCATATTCATTTTGTTGATCTTTTAGTTCTCTCGGTTGCTTATTACGCACATCGATAGACGCTGACAGACGCTTGTATTGGACCGTGGCTCTTTCACGATGGAACGCTAGAGCGCCGCTTTCATGGCCGCGTCTTCTGAGCGTTGCAGAGGCCTTTGAACGGCGGATGCATAGCAGAAGGACGGAGGCGAAAACGGACGCCGACGCGCAGCTTTCGTGTCCGCATCTCATGGGCATTGCAGACGACGATACACGGTGGTGCAATAGCGGACTATGCCGGAGGCTGCCACTCGTCTGCTCGCACGACTAGCAGGTGGTGTCAGGCGCGAGACTAGACGCACCGTAAGTCGCGAAGGGGAGACACTATCGTCCGAGCGTGTTCAGCCGAGCAGCCACGATAGTCAGTAATGGGCGGGGTCACTGATTTGTGGGCGGGTCGTAGCCTCGAGGGGGCACACGCAGCCAGGAGACTACAAATCACAACTAGCGCCTGCCTTTGAAGTACACGCACCAGGCACGCAGCCAGGGGGGAGGGGAGGGGGCCGCCCCCCCCCCCCGAAATTTTCCATTTTGCTGGGGACTCCTCTCCCCCTCCCCCTCATGCAGCATTTTGTCATAGGCGGGCCCCCGGAAACAAAATCCTGGCTACGTGCCTGACACGCACGTAAGGGACGATACAGACAGGACAACCGTGTCCTGTCTGTCTTCTCCGGACAAGACAATCTTGTCCTGTCTGTATCGTCCCTTATGTGTCTCCACTTTCTAAATGTTTAAAAAGCACCAACATGCTCAAATAGTATAAGTTCTTAACCTGTCGGTGAGTTTCGGAATTTTCCTTTTCATTCATTACCTTTCGTGAGCGGTCTGCACATTATAGTCACTGCGAACGGAGGAGCCAATTTTTGAGTTGCATAGGGCTCTTCGGATAGTTGACTAACTTCTTCGTTACTTTTGCAGCATTTAGTTTTGCTTTTTGTTCAGTAAAAAGAAACCCATGGTTTCATTATGCCCGTGTCCCACTAGAGCGACATACAGAAACAAAAGACAACGACAAGCCTCAAACCAGAGTCTTTCGTGATTTGAGAGGCTTCATAGAATAAAGAAGCCAATGCTCAACCACGAGCATCATGCACGCGAGGGTATCTTTGGCAGGCTTGCAATCGCTCGTGCTTACTTCACGAACACAGAATGACTAAACGCCTGCGAAAGGTACCATCGCGAGTATGCTGCATGGGTTTGAGGCTTGTCGCTGTCTTTTGTCTATGTCTGTCGCTCTAGTGGGACACGGGCATTAGAAACTTCCTGAGCGTCATCAGCAACCACAAAATCAGGCAATTTTAGAAATTCCTGGAGCGTGCCGGAAAGCACGGTGGTTATATACACAGAAGCTCTGCTGCAGTTGCAGAGGCTGACGAAACGAACATATGCGGATAAAAAAACTGAAAAAACTGAACAACGTTTACGGCGGGAACCTAAAAAAAAATGCACGCGCAGTAAATTTTATTAGACTTACTTATCTAGTAGGTTTTCCATGATTCCCACCACGTTTTTAAACGGAACCATGCATGAGTTTAATAATAATAATAATAATAATAAATTTATTGTTAAATCGATGAATATGTATAAATCAATGTTTGCGTGACGGGCGCATCAAAGCCAAAACAAGGCTTGTGGGATGCTACCTAAAATTAACACTTTGAACTTTGCTACCCGGTATACAAAAAGGAAATAAGACAGATTGACATACACACGTCCTTAGAATGTCCCAGGTCAGAGTCAGCAATTGGGTGCATGCAACACACAGAATCACACCTCCAAATACGGATGCAAGTACATAGATAAGGTTTAAAAGAACTTAATATAAAAATAACGATAATCACAAAGACCAAAGTGTCGCGCCTGATGCTTTCAATAATAATAATAATAATAATAATAATAATAATAATAATAATAATAATAATAATAATAATAATAATAATAATAATGTTTATTGTCACAGCAGGTATCAGTACACAAGAGACAGGTCGGGCGATTAATAATAATAATAATAATAATCATAATCTAATAATATAATAATAATAAATAGTTCATTGCTACCAGCAAAGCGGAATTTTAGTATTGCGAACGCATTAAAGCAAACAGGAGGCATGCGCGATGCCATCCTCCCACAAAAAAAACAAAAAAAAAACACAAAAAACGATATGTAGCTACGGAAAATAAATAAATAATAATAAGAAAACGAAGAAGAGGAAGAAATTAATGATAATAATATTAACCTTTACTGGCTCAGGAGAGTCGCGGCAGCACAGAAAGGCAACATCAGTACCATGGAAGTCCGCGGTGCCGCATCTAGAGATGGTAACTATATGATATTACATACAATTAAAATGACTAATTAGGGTAGTTGTTTGGATACATCCTAAGGGGTGAATACGCCAATTTCTGGCGCGTTACCCTTCAGATAATATATACAAGATGAGGACGACATTGCCATGTGACCGTCGCGAAAGCCGCAACCCAACTCCTGGTGGTTCGGAGACGGCTCGGGCGTGGTCAGCCAGTTAGCCGAGGTGAGCTTAGTTGATTATGCGAGGCTACTCAGAAACTTGATTATCACAAAAGATATGTACTATCGCGCTGGAATGAAGTGCGAAGGCTGCATGGAGCGCGTGGCCGTCGACACATGCTGCGCCTCCTCGAGCTGATAGAAACAAAAACAAAAAAAACTGCGGGGTGGAGAGGCGCTGCGAGTGTGTGCGTCCTCTGAACCTCGCCCGGCACAATCCAAGCTTCCACGCTGCGCCCTGGTGCGCTGGAAGGTCCGTCGCATTTCGCATTTCATTCGAATCCGCTAGTACCTCAATAAATAGGCCTATAAAATCGACCAAAATATATCGTACCTATCTCTTATTTCTGTGCGATACATAGTTTTGGCAAGCAAATGTTCGGTGAAACACCCGATATCATTCGTGATACCATAAACCTGCAATCGTCTGAGTAAAAATCAGAAAAAAAATCTACCCTTTTAAAAAAATGGCAGATAGAAAAATTAAATAGATACGCGGTGAAATTTGCCGTCGTGTTTCCTCTCGAGCGTGGGTTGCGTCACAAGTCTCCAGAGAATGAAAACAAGTCGTTGTTTTCCATGACGACCAAGCTAATCAAAGCGTCCCGCGAAGGGTTGCGGTTTCCTTTCATTTTGCCGATCAGCCAAGCGTTGTGCGCGAACGACAGCAAGGGTCCGAGAAGGTATACCTTTGCTGTCTTTCGGTACGCAAACCGCACCAACGCCGCCCTCGAGTTCGTGCCTGTTCCCTGAGGTCGGCGGAGGAGACCGCGCATGTGCCAGATTTGTCAACGTCTTTTTGACGCCGATCCGAATAATGATGCAGGTCGGGCGACCGACAAATGTCTTTTCCTACATGCCCCTTCTAATGGAAGGTTCCGCTAAAGCTCAACGAGAACACGGGGTCGCACGCAAGAAGGAATTAAACCTACTACTGACTCCTGCAAACCGACCGCCATTTCGTGTTACATATTTTGGTTCCCGCGGATGAGCGTGAATTTAGTCCTGTACCATCAAACGAGGCATCCAGTGCTCTCCGAAGTCATGACGACGCATGACTGCCACTGCGGTATCCGAACACTTACCCATTTTCAACGCGCTCCGCGAACAACACACGACAGCAACCGCGGTATGCAAAGGCTGTCGAAACCGGCAGGGGGATCGAATCGATATCAGGAGGGCTCGAGGTTTTAGCTCGAGGGTTCTGAGACGCGCATTCACAGATGTCCCAATGTCGAATCGAGGCGAGAACTGGCCTCGAAAGACAAACAGAAGAAAGTCATGGAGAATTGTTCGTTCACCCCGAAGCCGAGACTGCGGTGGGAGGTGTACATACGTGCCCACCGAACTGATCCAGCCGCCTCCTCTCATCACCTGAACCGCTCTCTGCGCGTGGGTATGGGCGAGAGCGTGATGACGTGACAAAAGAGAGGCGTGCGACCGGTCCAACCAGGACGTAGCTTCCACCGCAGTCCCAGCTAAGGGCTGAACAGGGACGATACGCGAACAAAATAGGGAAGGCTAATAATGTCCGGGGATAGCTATTTTCGGAGTGTCGCCTACCGCACAAACAGAGAGAAATGAGCTGGTATCTTTGGCCACACTGGGAACAGAAGATAGACAAATGACTGCGCCTGTTGGCACTCGTCCCGTATCGTTGGGCTTCGGAAGACCGAAAGATGGAACCATCGGTTCAACCCCGCCCCCTTATTGGCTCTCGCGGCCCGAGATTACGGGCTACGCCTCCAGAAGACAGGGCCTGGGTGCACCCCGTCAATATGTCAGACAGATTGCCCTAAGAACCCGGTGTAATGATTGGGTATTCGATCGAGGCGCATGCTCTGCTCGCTTCCAGAAGCGACGAACGCGCAGGAGCTCGGCTCTGGATTTGCCGGCATTGGAAGGGAGATTACCGCTATACTCGTTTCACCTTATGATGTACCGCAGGAAAGGCGCGAGCTCCTTGCTCCTAGGGCACGTTCCGGCGGCACTGGCTCTCGTGCGGTAAGAGCCGGCTCCCAAAGCTGTGAGCTCGCGCTTCTGGCCTTGTCTGCGGTTCAACATAAGGTGAAACGGAGTATACAACAGGGTTACCACGAGCCGGGCATGAGAACACTCACGTCACCGTTGGCGAATTTGCATGCCAGATCGCACCGCATCCAGAATTGCGACGACTCGTCTCACAGCGTTAAACCCTCCCCCAATAGGCGTAAAAAAACAACAAAAAAACATGGCTGCCCTGCACGAGGAGTAATTTGTCGCCTGGTTTGTAAGCCTGTAGCGAATTCGACTCCGGGCGCCGCACAAAACCGTCGGCGCTCGTAATAGTGGAGTTTTGGTAGCCCGTTCCGATTTCTCCGATAAGGTTGCCTGGTGACGATACGACGCATGCGCAAAGGCGTCCGGATCGAGGCATCGGGTATCGTTTATCGGAATCATCGAGACAGATCTGCTAAAACTCCCTCCCGGTTCAGTGCAGGTGTGCCCGGACACGGATCTCACTCTGTTCCCCGAGCCGCTAGGAAAAGCCGGTTGCGCGGCCGCCACGAGCCAGCGAGCAGGCGACGACAGCCGCCGTGTTCTGGAGGTCGCGGGCAATGGGGGCCGGGCCCAGCCGCGGAAGACGGGGATGACGAAAGCCACTGATTCCCATTCAAGGTTCGCCGGGAGGAAGGACAGCCGCCGACAAAGGCCAGACCAGATTCAAAATAACACTAATAATGAATTAAAAAAAAAGAAAAAAACCTCTTGTTATTGGGTTTTTCTGATTTCGAGGTCGCCTCTT
>JAZHYW010004215.1:0-47845 GCA_037355805.1 Ixodes ricinus
TTTTGTTTCTTCGTTCATTTTTTTTGCCTCTACGCACAGTCCACACTTCCCTGTTTTTGTAAAATCCCCAGGTTCTACTTGCGAGGTGTTTCTTCAGTTTCATTGGAGCACAGCGCTAAGCCTCACACCTCTAAAATTGTGTGATTTTTTAACACGTTTCCTTAAAACGTGTGATAATGCACTACACCTTTTTATAAAGATGTAAAACCTACATACCCCCTCTCGCCAGACACGTGGCCAGGGGGGCAGGGGCACGGGCCCCCCCCCCCCCTCCCCGAAATCTTCCATTTTCTGCGAGCCGCCTCTCCCCCTCCCCCTCATAAAGCACTTTGTCATGGGGCACCCCCCCTAAAAAAAACACAACTGGCTACGTGCCTCCTTTTCGTCAAGAGTGTAATTACCACGAGTACATTCTCTTTTGGGGTGTACACAGTGGCCCGGGACCCAATAAAATGACTGAAAAATTAAATTACACAAACGAGTCTGCCGAAACAACACGTAGCGTTTTTTGGCGAGTGTCGAGCCAACTTCGATCGAAAACCGGCTTCAATATTGGCCGGACGGTACGGATTTGCGCCTCATCCCGACATCCGGCAGGTATGGGTGTACCAATGCAAATACACAATTTATGTCTAATAGCACTGGCACCAGTGATCTCTTATTGACGGATCGCGGATAGAGGCCTGTATTGCTGGGGTCAAGCGGCACCACCGGCAGTCATGGCTTGACACGATCTAATGCATGCTATAGGAGAAACGGGAAAACTAAATTTTATTACGTTAGTAGGTTGTTCTCGATCATGAAGCTAATCTCGTGTTTCCGCAAATAACAGTTAATATTGTGGGCAAGAATATTAAAACGCGTTAGAATACCAATCTTGTTTAAATAAACGTTGTGTGGTTGAGGGTCGAGGGCGACTTCGTTGGGCGTTAACTGTGATGCGTTTAATGAGACAGGGATACCCAGAGTTATTGTGGTGCAACCGTGATTTCGGGTCCTCAGAGCTCAGCAACGATAAGACGGAAGGCCTTGGCCAGGGACATTCGCATCGTTTTGAACCCGCTTGTACATAGTACTTCATGGTGAAAGTTTCTTTTTGAACTACTCTGAGGGCTTCCGCGACAAACTGAAACTAGAGCGTGCCGTTCAGTCGCTGAACGTGCCGTCGTTATGCAGCTAACCGAAGCAAGTGACGTCGGTAACAGTAGGTATTCTCCGGCCCATTTTTTTCTATAATCAGCTGTTCGAGCGTTTGACGAATGTCTAGTTGATCTCCAACCACCCGATATAATCATCGCAGCACGTCATAAAATACTCGCCCTCGAGCACCGCGTACAAGCTTCCTATTTTTGCGCGTTTCTCCCTTAGACTTTCCTGTATTGCCTCATGGTGTAATACGCCAAAACAACAAGGACGAAAACGTAGGGAGAACTAGACAGGACGCGGCGTATTGCCTGTTGTCCAAGCAATGGCCGCCGGTGAGGCCAGTGACGGGCTCCCGTTCCGCGATCCAGACTTGCACTTTGAGAGTTCTGGGCATTGCACCCGCGGAGTGCTGCACGGAGAATCTGTCCTGAACGAACTTGCCGAACGCACCGAGTGCAGACTGATGCTGTCGCCATAGATGTTGCAGAAAAGTACCGACCTCAGACCGAAACTAGCGCCTTTTTGTTCGACGTGATGGGTGGGCATGCGGGAGCGCAGTCGCTGCCATCGTTTATCCTATAAACGTCGGTTGCTGCAACGTGTCACTTATAATTGCGATGATTTCCAATTAAGGAACTCAGCTGTCAGAGATGTCTAAAGACGGCGTAAGTTTCCGAAGCCAGCTGACTACAAAACAGCGTACACTTGCAGAAAATATATGGCACTGTACGCGCAAAAGCTTGCTTCGTTTTAAGCATAGTATTATGAGTGAACCACTGAAAGGATACTGCTTAAATCTAGTTCTTTGGAACATCTAGCAATACGTTTCGTAAGTCTTTTTTCATTTCCCTGGTGAGGGCATTAAGAACGAGCTTTCTCAAACAAAATACGACGGGGCAAGATAGCTGCCGTTCAAGCATGACTGTGTTTCGAGCCTCGGGCAACGTCTCCATGTTTAGCCTTCCCGGACGCTGAGTGAATGCGTCACAGGTTTCTGCTGTGGGGGCTTTGTCGAAAAATGTTAAACTTTTCACCTGCACACAGATGATGCGAGATCTCGCGGCCTCTGTGTTTGTCCTAGGCCCTTTCATTACCACTGGTAGGTATCAGCGTCTGTACGGCAACAAAGCGACCCAAATTTTGCGTAAATAAAACACGGGTCGTCGATTCCTCCCTTCGTGGAATATCAGACGCTTACAATTCAAGCTCGGCGTTTGAGGTTTGTGGCCCGCAGGACGCGATTTCGAGCAGAATAACTACTTTTTTTTTCAGCTCCGCTGTGCGAATGCCGGCCCTCGTAGCAGACGAACTCCCGTCGTCTGCTCTCACTCCTCGCCTGGGCGAGGCATGACGGGATTGTCGGCGCTAGAGCTCAAAGACAACGTACAGCGAGCGGCGTGAACGCTCGCCACTCACGCGCTGTCTCGTGCTCTCGTGCACCGCCTAGGGATCGCGGGGGATTTTTTGCCACAAATTTGCGAAGTTGAGCGCGCGCAGGAGGAGGAAACTTTGCGGCGCTCTTTGGTCACTCCCCCACTACGTCAAAAAGCGAAGAATGTTTTGCTTACGAGTTTAGCTAACCCAGCCGTCTCTCCGCGGAACCATTACAGATGTCTTCAGTTTTCGCAGGAGCAGACCTCAGTCTTGAGACAGCTCAAGATAAAATCAATCACTAAAACTTAAATTAAATTAAATTATAGATTGTTATCCTCGGCTATGGACACCCCGTAATCGAATCAGAGGTTTTCAGCACGTTTTCATGCCTACTTCAGGGCCCTAATCTTTTTGCGCAGCACGCACTAATCTGCGTCAATGAGTAAACCTGCTGCAATGTTGGCAAAATTTACATCAGTCATTTACATTAAAATTAATCCATCTGGAAAATGTACTTATACGGTTTCAACGAAGATGCCTTTTTTGCAGGTTCAACTGAAGGTCTCAGTGTTTTGACAAATTGTTTCAAGGCGAATTTAAAATTGTACTGCGAAAAATTCGATTGATTGATTGATTGGGGGTTTATGGCGCATCAGCAACTAAGGCTATATTGCGCCAAGCTTAGACTATTGCAATTCGGGTTTATGAAGAGGAAAGAGCTATAGTAGCGAAATATATGATAAAACCATGAACATGAATGTGTATAAGTGTAAACAATATGACAATGAATTAAGGATAGAAAGTAAAATCACAGTCGGTGTAGAAGGCCGATATCTGTGAGGAAATTAAAAACACAACTGTATGGAATGAGCGGTTCGTCACCTAGTAGAAGGGCAAGGTGTAGTGGAATGTGTTCTTTATAAAGCAGCGAGAAGTGTTTATACCGGCATTGGTCATACATAGGGCATTCAATGAGTATGTGCATTATACTTAGAGGTAGGTTACAGTGCACACATTCAGGGGCATCCTCCCCGCTCAAGAGGTGTCCATGTGTGAGACGAGTATGACCGATTCGTAACCTACAGAGTATGACTTCATAAAAGCGCTCCCGATGTCGGGCACTCTCCCACTCGCCGAGAAAAGGTTTGATTGCGTGTAGTTTGTTGCTGGTTTCGCTGTTCCATTGCAGCTGCCACTTTGCTTTGATGCAACGTTTCAGAGAGTTGTGGTAGTCTTTGTAGGGTATTTGGTGTGTGTCGATTTCTCGATCATTAGCAGAGCTGGCTGCACAATCAGCTGCTTCATTTCCAGGAATGCCAACATGGCTAGGAACCCAGCATAAGACTATGTCAAGATTTTTCTTACCAGCCAGAATAATCTTGTGCTTTAACTCAGAAACCAGTGGGTTTATTACACGGTTCATTGATGCGACTGCCTTCAGAGAGCTTAAAGAGTCGGTGTAGATTACAGCGTGAGAAAGACGTTTTTTGATTATATAATCAACAGCCAGCAGCAAACCATAAAGCTCTGCTGTTAGTATAGAGGCTTTTGAATTTATTCTCTTCACCTGATTTACCGATGGTCCCACCATAGCACAGCCTACTACCGAGTCCTTTTTTGTCCCATCTGTATAAAAACTGGCATACTCGTGATATTTGGTCTGAAGCTCAAAGAAGTCCTGCCTTATGACTTCCTGTGGAACATTCTTTTTGTTATACTTGGTCAGTGTAAGGTCGCAATGTATGTGGCAGTTGTTCCATGGAGCTATATCTGGTGGGTACTGGACTAGCTGAGGCTTTGCATCCATCCCAACAGATTGTGCTGCAGTATTATTCCTCATAGAAAAAGGGGGAACTATGGAAGGTTTGTTTTCAAAAGTGCGTTGGAACTTGATAGTCTCAATGTTATCTCGAACGGGGTGCTCCGCGACAGAGCGCACCCTGACAGAGTACATAAAACCCAGGGAAAACCTCCTATACTCAAGGGACAGTTCGTTTGCTTCCGCGTAAAGGCTAAGCACTGGGGAGGTGCGAAATGCACCAGTAGCCAATCGCAGTCCCTGATGATGAATAGGATCTAACATCTTTAGAACTGATGCCCGAGCAGAGTTATAGACAATACAACCATAATCAAGCTGAGAGCGAATGACTGAGCGATAGATACGCAACAGACACAGTCGGTCGGAGCCCCATGATACATGTGACAAGACCTTAAGGATGTTCAGAGATTTAAGACACTTGAGTTTTAAGCTCTTAATGTGTGAAACGAAAGTCAACTTGGAATCGAACACAAGGCCCAAAAACTTGTGTTCATTTTTTACAACAATAGGAGAACCATACATGTTCAAAGACGGTTCCTGAAGAGCACCACGTCGACGAGAAAAGCTGACACAAGCTGTTTTTTCGGGAGAAAATTTAAAACCATTTGTATCGGCCCATCTGACCAAATTATTGACCGCAAGTTGGATGCGACGTTCACAAATTGAGGAATTACAGGATGAAACGGAGATCTGGAGATCATCAACATATAAAGAATATTGCACCGAAGGAGGAATTGCACGGCCAATGGAATTAAGTTTGACGATAAAAAGAGTGACACTCAGTACACCCCCTGAGGGACTCCATTTTCCTGTAAAAACTCCTTAGAGAGAGTTTTTCCCAACCTCACGCGGAAAGTACGGTGCTGCAGATAACTCTGTATAGCACTCAACATTCGGCCACGGAAACCGAGATCGAATAAATCTTGCAGTATGCCGTAACGCCAGACCGTGTCGTATGCCTTCTCCAAATCAAAGAAGATGGAGAGACACTGTTGCCTGTTGACAAACGCCTCACGTACGAAGGTCTCAAAGCGGACGAGATGATCGATAGTGGACCGTGCTGAACGAAAGCCACACTGGAACTTATCAAGGCAGTTGTTTCGTTCTAGAAAAAACATGAGTCTCTTGTTAATCATCCTTTCTAGTGTCTTGGAAAGACAGCTAGTTAGAGCTATTGGTCTGTAGCTAGATGCACAAGAGGGATCTTTGCCGGGCTTCAGCACTGGTACAACCACAGCAATCTTCCAGGAGGATGGAAAGTGGCCCTCGAGCCAAACTCTATTAAAAAGGTACAAAATTAGTTCCATAGTGGATGGATGAAGATGTTCGAGCATTTTATAATGAATACCATCTGGTCCAGGGGCAGTTTGTTTGGAACAAAGAAGTGCCATTTGAAGTTCGTATAATGTAAATAGAGTATTATAAGGTTCGTGCATGCCACCTGATGTGATAACAGCTTTTTTTTCTGCATTGATCTTGTGTCGCTGGAACGTTTGAGTGTAATGTTCGGAACTGGAGACGTTCTTGAAGTGCTCACCGAGGATGTTGGCCTGTTCCTCAAGACTTGCAGGACACACTCCATTCCGACTCAAGAGTGGGACAGTGAATGCCCGGTAAGAGCCGTCAATTTTATGTACGCGATCCCAGACTTCCTTCGCAGATACAGTGCTGTTAATTGAAGAAGCGTACCCTCTAAAACTTTTTTTCTTCGCTTGCCTTCGAATCCACCTCGCCTGGGCCCTTTTTCTTTTAAATTCAATAAGATTGTGTGTTGTAGGGTAGCGTCTAAATATACCCCACACTCGATTTTGTTCTTTTTTGGCCAAACGGCAATCTTTGTTCCACCAGGGCTTTGGTCTCCTGGGTAGATGCGAGGACGTCATGGGGATGGAGAGAATGGCGGCTTGTAAAATGTGCTGAGTGATATGTTCGGTGGCTCTATCGATATCGAGATCGTCGAGTGATGTGCATGCAAAAAGAGATGATTCTTTGAAAGTAGGCCAGTTGGCATCTTCGAATTTCCAACGAGGAGAGCGCGTGGGGACTGTCATGGGAAGATGGTTAAATTCTAAAATGATGGGAAAGTGGTCACTTCCGTGAGGATTCGGGATGACCTTCCATGAAAGCAATGAGAATAATGATGGGTGACAAATAGATAGGTCAATGGAAGTGAAAGTGCGAGTTGCTGAGCTAAAATATGTAGATTCATGTGTGTTTAGCAGGCACAATCCCGCAGAAAGCAAAAAACGCTCAACAAGGGCCCCTCTAGAATCCCGTCTGTCACTACCCCACAGAGGATTGTGTGCGTTAAAATCTCCTAAAAGTAAAAAAGGTGAAGGAAGTTGATTAACAAGGTCTTCTAGCTCCTCCACATGTAACTGATAATTGGGAGGTACATACAAAGAACAGACTGTAATTATTCGATCTAACAAAATGCGTGTAGCCACTGCCTCCAGTGAAGTCTGCAGGGCTACCTCGTTAGAAGGAACTGAACGTTGCACAACCACCGCAACACCTCCAGCTGCGTGAGCTGCATGTGTACGGTCCTTCCGAAACACCTGGAAGTGTTTTAAGACATTTGTTTGGGTGGTCTTTAGGTGCGTTTCCTGTAGGCAACATGCAATGGGCCGGTGTTCCTCTAAAAGATAGCTCACATCATCGTAGTTAGGCAGGAGGCCTCTGCAGTTCCACTGAAGGAAGAAAGACATTTATTTTCAATAAAGGAAACGCTTCAATAAGTGTGTTATACAAAAATTGTGAAATGTAGTTTATGTGTCTTTTGGTGCCACAATCCGTGGGATGGTTTTCTTTTTGCAGTGTCCTTAGGCCGTCCTGCAGCCTCGCAGGAGGCCGAGGAAACCGACCCTGATCTAGAGAGAGGAAGGTCCTCATCAGAGAGCGGGATGCTCACATCCATTTTCTCATCCGATGGGACCTTGGGTCCTTTGGGCGGCAGAGGTGAATCTGACCGCCCAGGCTTTGAAGAGCTGCCAGAGGCACGGGGAGGCAGCCCCCGACCCCGGCCAGAAGGGCCAGCTGGTGCCGGTGACGGCACGTCTGGCTCCTTGGAGGGTGCAGTACCCTCCTTAGAGGGCACAACACCCTCATTGGAGCATGAAGGCGGTGGGTTGCCCACCGTCTTCGGACGTACGTAAAAGGACCCTTGTGGAGATGACAGGTCTTCCGGGGAAGTCTGCGTCTCCACAGATGCCTTAGACAGTGGGGGTCCCCTTCGCACTGCCTCGGCATATGAACCCCTTGCCTTGAAGGCAAGCTGTTCTTTAGCGTCTTGGTAGCTAAGATTGTGTTTGACCTTAAATGTAATTATCTCTTTTTCTTCCTTCCATTTCGGACATGTGCGCGAAAATGCGGGGTGTGGTCCGCCACAGTTTATACATTTATGGTCGTTTTCACAAATGTCAGCGACGTGGTCAGTGGCACTACATTTCGCACAAGTTTCTCGGCCACGGCAGTTTCGGGAGCCATGTCCAAAACGCTGGCAACGAAAGCATCGCTGTGGGTTCGGAACGAAAGGGCGAACTCTGCAGTTTAGATACCCTGCCTTCACGGTGGAAGGCAGAGAGTGGAGTTCAAAAGTCAGGACTAGGTGTCGGGTTGGCATCTCCTGTCCGTCTCGTCGTAGGGTGATTCGCCGCACGGCTACAACAGCACTTCGACGCAGACCTTCAAGGATTTCCTCTTCAGTACACTGAAGGAGGTCATCCTCAGAGATGACGCCGCGGACAGTATTCAAAGTGCGGTGCGGGGTTACAGAGACTTGGTGTTCGCCTAAGCTTGTCAACTTGAGTAATGCTGTGCTTTGAGTTTTATTTTCTACCTCAACAAGGAGGTCCCCAGCAAGTTTTTTTGCCTTGTAATTCTTTCCGATCGTCTGCTCTAGGACCTTAGAGACAAGGAAAGGTGACATCTTTGACAACGGTAGACTGTCGTTTGCAGCATGAAGTACAAGAAAACGTGAAAAGGTGTCGGGTTCTTTGGCTTTTTCAAAAGTAGGGGAGCGGGGCGAACCCTTTTGGAGGGTCGCTCTGCTCGGGGTTTAGAAGAGAGGGGCGCCATAAAAAGGCAAAGGGTGTTCGGAATCTGTGGCGCGCCGCCCACCACGGAGCCCAACGGGGGAATAGGTAATACCCCATAACAAATATGGCTTTGCTGGAAGCATTACTCTATTAGCGCTACCCAGAAACTATAACCAAGTGTGGATCTGGACGAGAGTATCTGTCACCACCCAAGGTTAGCCCTTGCCGCCAAAGGAGTTGAAAAGGAAAGAAGAGAAATGAGAAGAGTGAAAAGAAGGAGAAGACAAAGGTGAAAGAAGGGAGGGGATAGTGGAAGGAGTGGCGACTAGACTGAATCATCCTGGTCGGGCCAAGCCAGGACTCCCGTCTACGGGAAGCGGGGGCCGAAGTGGTGTATTGCCTCGCCCGGGGGCCCCGAAGGGTCCAAACCTACCCCGGGCTCGACTCAACCACCAGGATGCCCTTTTCCCCGGACACGGGAAAGCCACGCACAGCCAGACGTGGGCGGGCGAACCCGCATGGCTCGGGGTCCGTGGAGACGCCACTCTCCAAACACCTGCTTTCACAGGTGCCCCCTGCGGGAACTGCGAAAAAGTAACAATGCGCGAAGTACCGCCAACAAAGCGGTTGAGCTAGAAATTTTCCTATCGACGTTCGATTTTGATATCGCCATTATAACTAAATCTAGTTTACACAGCCAAATATCGCTTGGTATTGTTTTCCCTGATGATTTTCGGGTATTTAGATACGATCGAGTTTAGAGGGGAGGGGGTAGATCTTATGCTTAGAGTCACTTTTTTTTGCATGTTCACTCAATATGACCATGAATGCGATATAGTTCGTGCTGCCAGAAATATTGGTGCCAGACAATGCTTATTGAAGAAATATGGAGATGGAACCAAGCTAACATCGAAGTTTTTCAAAGTCTATTCGGGATTCTTAAAACCAACGGTAAGCAATTTTTCGGTACAATACAGGCTGGTGATTTTAATTCGCCAGAATTATGCTGGGAAAACACAATGCTCAAATAGAACTGCGAACGTTCGCGACGTCTTTTTTCATATTTATTTTAGCAAGGCTCTTAAAAACTTGTAAAAATGCCCCAAGCGCGTATCAAATGTTCGGGAATCGGTTCTTTATTTTGTATTCTTAACCTTAGACACTTAAAAAAGTGAACTTGATGTATCAATCGCAGGAGGCATATCTGATCATGCACTAGTTGTATGCGACTTCTCTGCTTTCCGGTATGTGTACGTTGAAACCGAAGTGAAATATTATTGCCATTTCACTCGAGCAAATGATATCGATATTTTTGGTTTCTTCAGGGGCCCCATTAGATTACTTGTGTTTTCGGAGATGAACGACAAGTCAGTAAATAAATTTCGTTTCTTTTTTTTCAAGACAATATTATTTTCTTTATGTGTAAACATTTTCATCCCTGAGGGACCAATCAAAAGAAAGAAAGAAAAACAGTCCGTCGGAAGACACGTGAAAACTTACATTTAAAGCAAAAGATAAATCAAGTGGAAAGATTCCGATAAAATTAAAAATGTTTTTCCTTGGCTCGATATCAATTGCGCACCCTAGGGCGCACATTCCAATACAATGCTACAATATAAAAATTTCCAAGTTCCTCAAAGAATAGCCAAGGAAGTTTTAAGCGTATATAAAAAGCAAAGTCAGCGTTTTCACTATTTTGAAGGAGGAAGACTAGCGAAGCTGTAACATGATGGGAATGAAGAGGAAGGATTAAGGTGTGATTGGGTAATTGGGTATTTGAACGATCAAAAAATCAGACATATATATAACGATGCGAGGTTGTTATTTATTTCGCAACCAGAGTAATCATGGCCTTGTGATTGCTGGGTACACCACCATAGGGTGTACGCTGACGGCAGGCACGTACACATCGTGACATTGTTAGCGCAAACACGATATCGGCGCACTTCCATATTTTTACTACGGAAGAGTATCAGCGTGTCCGAAATTTTCTTGCCTACACTGGAGCCCCAAATGAGCACTTTCCGCAGCAATAATGAGCTTTGATAAAATCTGCTTGTTTCTAAAAGGAAAAAAAAAAAAAACGGCGATCGTTTGTTTGTGCGAATTGTGTCGCGCTCTGTATTTCGTGAAGACGAGGTCTATAGACACTTCCGATGTCTGATCGTGGGCACCATAAGTTCGTTCACACACACAAGCCCGAAGCTCTCGAGCAGAAACGAAGTGATTCATTTCCCTCCTGGCGTACAATGTCAATGTTAAAGTCACCCGTCACTAGGGCAGACGTGTCGTCAACGAGCATGATCCAGACGAAAACGACCATTATAAATGCTTCGATGACACTCTTGGGTATCGCAGATTTGGGGGGGGGCGTACACAACGGCGACCACCGGACCATCGCGCACCTTGACGGAAAGGCTGCAAAAGGTTGCCGCCTTTTATGAGCGACGGCGGTAACCAGATAGGTTGTCTGGTTGCCGCCGTTCCTCATGGATGGTTGTAGCTGTCCAGAGTTTGGTGTAGTTTTGTGTCGATATTTGTTTGGTACCTGGCATGAAACTGGGGAAAATAGTCCTTAACAGCTGTGCTGTGAAAAGGAACAAAAATAGATTAACATTTGCGAAATTTAGTCATAACGACCAGATGTTTGTCGATGAATAGTGCATCGCTAGAGAGATGAATCCTGCATCGTCGTTTGTGTACGCACTATTCGTGCCTATCTTGCCATCATCTGTTTATGACAGTCGCGGGGTCATTGACTTAGTAGTCTTTATAGAAGGAATTATTGATGGTCTTCTACAGATAGACATTAGGAAGTCGTGTCGCCAGGCTGGAATTCCTAACGCTTTCCTAAAAGGTATGTCGAATGGTGTTCTAAGTTTATTTACGTGATTTGCTCTTACTGTTTAAAAACGGGTCACGTGCCACCAGATTGGAAGGTAGACAATGTAGTGCATCATTTTGAAATACATAACTAAGGTTCCCATATGAACGTTCCTTTCTGGTGGTTCCCCCATTTCAGGAATATCTTGCAATACGAGCAAATTATTTTTTCCATATATCTGAAATATCTTTAATACACCGAAAAATATGTTCACGGATATTTCCTGATACACAAAACATACGTTTAGTGTATAAGGAAGTATTTTCGGTATTTGTTTCTAAAGCATTGGAAATATATCTGAGTTTGAATAAAATACGAGAATATTGACAAAATTAATATCCGTATTAAATATTCAAAATATATTTGAAGCATACAACGTTTTTTCGAAATGAAGTCATACACGGTGATATAGATCTTACATTGAATGAGACGCGCATCGGAAAAGGGAAACCCGGAGCGCGACAACACGTCGATTAGATACCGCCATTTGTCTCCATCATATGGCCGCCTCTTCTGCAGAACATTACTTAGTATTTTAAACGTCGGAAGCTCGCCCATTATACCTCCACAAAAGCTCGCAACTTGGCTTTATACTGCTCATGTAAGCAGATTATGTGTTTACATGGTATTTCTTTATTCAGAAGATTATTTTAAAAGGAAATGTAAACTGGTTAATCTTAACTGTGCGCTTGCAATTGTTTTTTTTAGTTTTGCCTTTAAAGAGGCTTTAACCAACGTGTCCATTTAACGTCTCGGTTTGTGGTAGCGGCCATAAATACGGAGACATAGAGGTCACTGAGGCGGCTTTGGTGAACGCTAATAAGGAGTACCTGTTTCTTAATACAAGAAACACCTATAGCTGAACGGCCACCCGAAAAGGAACTCGAGCCGACAGAAAATTCATTGCTTTTGGCTTGAGAGGTACGTACTGCACCGCGAAAGCCTCTGTGAGTGCGGTTTAATATCGCGAATCTGGTTAAATTGCACGGTTCCGAAGGCCCAGGCTAATATCACGAATCTTCTTCTTATGGCGAAAGCGACGCAAGTGTTGCTGTGCAATAACAAAAATGAAAAAGCAGCGAAAAGCGAACCGAGTTGTTATGGGAAGGATAGAATCAACGATGGCATCCTGCAGCTATCGAGAAGCGACTCGAATGTAGCGACTCGCCGATCGATCACAGCGTGAACCTGGGTGGTCGCTTGTCCCATGTTCGTACACGGTCTCGCCACAGCTGACAGTCGCGAGTGTGACCATTTCTTAATGACGCATTCACACTGGCTTGCAAGCTGCGTTTGCCAAGCGGTTGTGGATGAGGTTTGCGAGCGACCGTGCAGACACAACGAGACGCGGTTGGCGATTTCTCGGCAATCACGCATGATGTTTCGAGTCTTGCGTTTGGCAACATTGTTGTACAATCTAAAATCCATTTTAATCCACGATCCAAAGCCAATTTTTTTGGTACTGATGGTTTTCTTTAGGATACTCTCACGCATCACGGTTCAGGCAGCAAAAAAGAGACATGTACCCGCCAAACCCGCCTGCGATTCTCTCGAATTCTCACACAAAGGCCCAGCTAGGTGCGCTTGGTAACTCAGAAGAAAATGCCCCCGAACCTTTCTTTGAAGTGGACACCTTCCGCATGAATAGCTTACCTTGATTTCGGGATAAAGGGCCGGTGTTCCTTCAGCGTTGTTCGTTCTTATCATTTACAGAGTAGTGGCGCGGCGAATATATTAAGTGCTAGCCGTCCGTGGGTTCGTTGGTGGCGGACCCTCCTCTCGTCACTCGCATGTCAACCGAGTCTACTGTTTGTTTGACATTAAGTTCAAATAAATGCCGTATGAATTAACTATGCATCGTCTGGTACGCACACTTTACTTCTTGAGTACGTTCCCTTTATTCCTTTTGGTAGTAGTCAACGTTACAGGTCGAGCTAACGCAAGTGTCCTGCCAGCTCCACGGTAGTGTGTTGCCTACGCAATTAGGCTCAAGACGTCTCGATCTGTCTTTTTGTCGGTCATGCACAGTGCCAAAGCTTTCGGTAGTTCACGCGACAGCCTTGGTGGGTACAAAAGTTGTTATTTCGGTCGATCGGGGACGGATTCTGAAGTTTTACGGGCAAATACTACCAAGGCAGCGCAACGACGAGCTGGCACCCCAAATAATAAACAAGGTATAGCTTACCCGAACAAAACCACAGGAGTTAAGCCCTTTAAGACTACGAGTCAATGCTTTTCGCGGCAGGCTCAAGTGACGGACGTGAACATTACGTTTCTTTGTTGAATTGTATGCTGCAACGCTAAGACTATAGAGCGACTGGACGCCTCACCAGCGACAGATTCCACCTTGTTTCGAAAGCCACAAACGTCACGTAAGCGTCGCGCTGCGAATGGTTACTCTTCGTGGTTCGCGACAGCGGTTGGGAGAAATCGGTCCCGAAGTGGTTGGCAAAACGCGCACCAACCGTTCGATCCCAGCCGCTTTGCGGTTGAGAACGCGTGGCTTCGTTTTGCTGTTGAGGATCCGATTCCAGTGTGAACGCGCCATAAGTCAGGCGACAACCGACGCTACAATCAGATGCAATCAAGTAGTGACAAAAGTGCGCCGTCACAGCGCTCGTCGCTTTTCTGTGTTTGATATTCCCAGTATAAGCAAATAACGCAAGGTGAATGCCCCGTCATCCTGCACTTTTTTAAAGCGCAGCTCTTAGGCGCCCGTTTCCAGGTTGAGAGACGTCAGCGTGGACGTCAACCGTGCTCAATTTGGCGGTAACACCTGATGCCACGTGACCTCAACACCAGTTCAAATTCCATGATAAATTTGGCGGGGAGTTGAATTGGCGTTGAGATCATGTGACGTCAATTATCACGCTAAATGTAGCAAAGAAACTAAATTGGTTCATAGGCGACTTGACACAAAATCTTGTTGAGCTATTTTGCCCGCTAAATTTAGCCAGGAAAACTGAATTTTCGTTAAGGTCATAAGGCGTCAATATTCCAGCTAAATTTAACGAGGAAACCGTAGAAGGAGGAGGTGGAGGGGAGGGTACGGAGGAGAAGGAACGGTGGGTACGCAGGAAGAAGGGGGAGGGTATGGAAGGAGGAGGAGGGGTGGCACGGCGGGATGGGAGGAGGAGAGGGCACAGAGAAGGAGGAAGGACGCCCTACCCTCGTACTCTCACCTCCTCCCTACGAGCTTGCGCTTTAATTTTGCCATTACAGAACTTGTGAATGCCTCCTTTTTCCATATGCGAGGCTGGTTTAGCTCGTGCGAGTAGCTTGCCCACCTTGAGGGAGATATGACCACAGATGATTTAAGATACAGGCGGCATGTTCAAAGTTTCGATCACAATGTTACTCACAATCTTTAGACCTCGTTTGCAGATGGGTAATTAAAAAAATGTATTATGGTTCCTCGAAAACCACATTCACAGGCTACAACTTAATTTATGAAATAAACATGGATTTTCTTTCTCTTTTTGATCGTTATAATTGTTGATATTACAATGTCGCTTTTGAAAAAAAATTATTGTAACAGGCATACATTAGTTTATTTTGAAAGATTTTTCCTTCGCTCTTGTCAAATTTATTTTATGTGATATCAGACTACGGGATCGAAATATAAATGAGACACATAATTAAAGATAAGACACCTATTTCGGTTTTTTGTATTTTTTATTTGTATTTGTATTTATATGCGTCTCAGATGTAGTTGGCATATCGTGTGCCTTTCTGATGGAGCACCCAACTGAGCAGATTGAAGCTGATGACAAGCGACGAAATTGTCCATTCCTGGTGTCAACTTTGAATTAGATCTCAGAAGCGTAGATTGACCATGTGCAACTTGATCGAAGCTAGAGATGCGGAAGCGCGCGCACCCCTGCCCGTGGAGTCTTCCTAATATTTGAGGAGGGGTCAAAATTCTGTGAAGTTGAATCGCTCAATGGTAAAAGGTGACGACGCCGACGTGCGGTGTATATAGTTCTTCACAGTGCACGACAGCACGCACCGGTTTTAAGGGACTATGACTTTACAAATATTGCTTCAGTGCAGATTTGTTTTATCAAATGGACAGTCCAAAAGCAAATCTATACTTACTTGATATTTTTACCCAGTTTTATGGCTATTTCAAGCTTTGCTTTAGACTAAAATTTCAAGAAATGTGTTTCTTCTCTAAGTGCGACAGTCACAAGGAAGTAAAACTACATTTGAGATATTTAGTTGATCATGTTACAGTCAAAATCATTATCAGTTTACCGATCAGAATGCACGTAATTTGCAAAATCAAAAAGGGAAACCAGATGCTGCTTTGAGATCATATCTAATAAGACGCTTTTCTTGGTGTATTTTGACAAGATCTCGAATTCAAAGAGCATCTCCAATCGCACGAATACAAAATATATTTTTATAATGTTTATTAGTCTTCGTGGACCTGACATGCTGCCAATAAATATCTGATCAAAGTCGTGTAAATGTAAAAACGATTCAAACCTATTCTAGACGGCACACTTCAGAAATACTTGATTCTCGGCAAACGTCTGCCGTGGGGAAACTAAAATCGGGTTTTCCTTTATAGAAGCATTTTTATGGATTAAACCTAACGTCCGATCTTTTAACAACTAGTATTTCAGTATCGAAACCCATTAGCAAATATTTGTTCACAGCAAAGCCCCGGGCACTTGTTTGTTTGAAGCAGTGGCGTCTCACTTACGGGGCAAAGTAACGCGTATATAATAAAACACTTTGTAAATTGATAACTAAAGCGGTTCAAATGGGCTTACATATATTATCAGACTGTCTTTTGCCTGTAAAAATCGGCCGTCACTACATACATCAGCAATCGCACCTATATCGGAGTGGTAAAATGATGGCGAAAGTCAGTGCTACTGTTACACAACCAGTCGAATGTTCCGATCCTGGACTCGAGCACCGCCTCGTGCACTTCGTCCTCCTTCTCCAAGACCCTCGCTACACAGTGTAGGATACGGCATGCTGACCCAGCCGTCCATGCCGCGCGCCCCGTCCACACATGCACTCGGCGCAAGAAGCAGAAGTGCTTGAATAACGCGATGTTTTCCCCGGCTCTCATTGGTGGAAGCTCGGACGAACTTGGTGGCAAACCTGTCGAACCATTTTGGACCGAACGTGATTATGGTATACGGGTACCCGTTTGAAGCGATACCCGTTTGATGCGATACCCGTTTGAAGCGGTACCTGTTTGATAAGGTAGCCGTTTGATGCTGTACCCGTTTGATAGCGCCTCATGTTCGACCTAGCACGTGTCCACACATTTGGACCTGCCCTTTGAGTATTTAGGTAAATTATTTGTGTTAGTCGGTTACTGGTGAAGAAACGTTTGAGAAGAAAAGGAAGGCTGGAGAGAAGGGAGCAAACGGAATGCTTTACAGGAGAGGAGAAAACAGTCCTTCGTCCCAGCCTTCCCTTTCCTTTAAAAAACGTTTCTTAACCTAGTAACTGACCCTAGCCCTAAATGGGTGCAGTCTGCAAGGTGGGATATCTCAGACTTGCTTAAAACGTCCCGAACTAGATTAACCTATTTAAAACATAGACGAAACTCGCAAAGATAGTGTACTCGCACAGGTGTTTTGAAAATATGCATCAGAACACAGAATTTTGTTTCAAGTTTCCCTATAACGTTTTTAGACACAGCCTGTTCCGTTGACATGTAGAAACGTTCAAGCGATCTAAGAAATGTGAAGACGTACTCCTAACCTTTTATACAGCTGAGAAGACGGCAATGCCACAACAACCGGGGTAATTCTAGGCTATATTCTATATTCTCCCGGCAACAGGAAAACTAATTTTCTCGAATTTTCCACCGGATAACGCCTCTCATTGGTGGTTGCAATCAGCTCATCGAACAAAGTTGTGTCGACAGATCGTTTTACTGACGCGCTGTTTCATTGACAGATTGATTTGCATACAACTAAGATTAGCTTTTTTTGGTGACCAGTCATTTCAGACTGTCGCCCCAAATTGCATGTAGGGTGGGCCAGGTCGGTTAATATTTTTCCAATGAACCGTCGCAGAATCGTCCCCGCGAAGCTGCGTGGACTGGTCGGCCCGCCAGTGATACGCTCGCGACGATATGTCCCAGCAGCGTGCAATTCGTATAACGAGTGTCGGTGATGGGTTAGTGTCAATGAAACGTGTCCATGAAGCGTGTATCCAAGAAAAGTTGTGTATTAGAATTGTTTCACCGAAATACCGAGAGCACAAGAAAGTCAGTATTCTCCCGGCAGTTTTCGCACGATTTCAGGCAGCGAATTGTCTGCCGGCAGAATTTCGGGGAGATTATTCTTCCGGGTGAAAGGATAACAGACACTGCCTAATTATATAAATAATCTGGAAGACTACCCGTTGAATAACGGTCACTCGTTGCCAACAACTAGGTTCCAATCGCACCTACCATTAAAATGGCGGACTTGAAAGATGTAAAACAATACATATATATATCGATACGAGCAGTGCAAAATATCCGCAGAAACACAAAAAAAAAACGAGAAGGAAAAGCTTCGTGAAGTTTCAGCACGATGCGCCACAAGCTGTCATTTGCTGAACCGACCAACGCCGCAAGAAGTTATGTGACTTATTTGAAGAATTTGACGACATGATGGCGCTTAAGACAAGAACAAAAGGGAGACTAGACAACACGGGGCGCTTTCCCAGTACCAACTAGCCCAACAATCTGCATTGATTTATTTGAAGAAATCGCTTGTTGCCGATATACGCGTAGGACCTTCAAACACTGATAGTTCTGGTACACTTCTATTACGTTTTCACGTTGCCAATGAAATCCACGGCAGCCACACAGGCCGAAGTTTAAAGTTTAGGGCGAGCGAAAGGAAGGCTGAGGAGGAGGAGGCAGATGCATTGATGGAGAGGAGAGGACAAAACATCACCTCGGCTCCAGCGATTCGCCTGTCTTTTCTCTTCAGCCCCGCAAAGCAGCGTGCTCCTTCACGGACGGCCGGGGGTGGGCTTACAAAGGGCTTATCTTAAAAGGGCATCGTAAAAATGAACACAGTGAGGGGATTGGTCACTTGGATCCTTTAGTGAGTTAGTCCCGAATTTGAGAGTGCAGTGGATGGTACATTAGTAGCAAGCAGTGGCCTTCAGGCAGGTACCTTGCTCTGCCTTATCTCCGCCTTGGGGACTATAGTCACGTGATTGTAACCCGAAACCGAATTTGCCAAAAGTACGCATAACGTCTTCTGTCAATGCTGAGTGTACGGGACATCAGCACGAAGGCTAGTTTTTGGAGTTCAAATGAAACTTCCGAGCCCAAATATTGCCGCGGGCGCAGCTGACCAAGTAGGCAGCGCGCCCGTGGCATAACGGTTATCGCGCTTGTCTTCCACGCAGAAGGCCAGGGTTCGATTCCTGGCCGCGCCTACACATTTTGTTGACGCTGTGATGTGATGTTCTAGTAAATTCGAGAGCCGCCTTGTTAATTCGAGGTTAGAATGTTCTATGCGCGAACCTTCTACGCCGATTGTTCGAGAAGCCCACGCGTGTACAAAAGGGGCTCCGCGTGGCGAGCGGCAGTCAGTTTCGCCTCAGCGTTCGATCCTGCTGCTTCGCCGCTTTCGACGCCCGCGACGCTCTGTTGTTATCTTCTGTTTCCTTTTTATTTTTGGGCACAAGTTCGCCCCATTAAACGTTTAGTTTATTCAGTTATTCATCAGCCTCATCACTTGTCCTTCGTGACATTTTGGTGGAGGTGCGGGGTACCGCATGTCCGTGAAGCGCACCCCTCCAAGTTCCCGCAGTACAAGCCCGAACCCAAGCTCCGGAGGACCCGACGAAGACCAGATCGAGGCCCGGTTCAGTCGTCGCACCCAAGGCCTACACCCGGAATTCGGACCTCTGCCGCCCAGGACCAAGCAGCCAACGAAGCCAACGATGGCCAACCAGTCGCCGACCCCCGCCACTCCTGCCGTCGTCTACCTGCCCGCCGCTCCCCGTACGCCGACGCCTTTCCACGGGGAGGTCCACGAGGACATCGAAGACTGGCTGCGACACTACGAACGTGTAGCCCGCCACAACGGATGGAACGCCGAGCAACGCCTCCAGAACCTATACTTCTCGCTGGAAGGCACCGCGAGGAACTGGTTCGAAAACCACGAGGCTTCGCTCACTTCGTGGGATATCTGCACCACCGAGTTGAAGCGAACCTTCTCGAACCAACATCGGCGACAGAAGGCGGAGGACCTGCTCCAGACGCGGACTCAAGCCCCCGACGAAAGCGTGACAAGCTTCGTTGAAGACGTGCTACGACTGTGTGCACGTGCCGACCCGCAAGCCACCGAGGAGAAGAAGTTGCGCTTCCTTATGAGGGGCGTCAAGAGCGAAATTTTCGGGGGCCTTGTCCGCAATCCCCCGACAACCGTCGATGGTTTTGTGGCTGAAGCCACTAACATCGAGCGCGCGCTGTCGGCTCGAGCAAGCCATTACCATCGACTCGCCGGCGTGCCTGCTCCTCCAACCGCCGCATCTTGCCCACTGGACCTGAACACCACCAGTGTCGACGGCCTTCGGGAAATCATTCGCGACGTCGTCCGGGAGGAGCTCCGAAAGCTGCTACCCGCCGCTGACCGACCGGCTTCGCTCTCCATCGCCGAGGTCGTGCGGGAAGAGGTGCAAAGAGCCATTCAACCAGAGGCTCCCATCAGCGTAGCAGTCCCCGAAGAAGCCACGCTGACTTACGCCGCAGTGGCTCGACGGCCACCGCCTCCTCCTCGCGCCTATGTCGCGCCTCCCCGACGTCAGTCTCCTGCGCCGCAGCACGACAGACGCCACGACGACCCGGTCCAGTACGCCTGCCAAGAGCCCCGCGCACCCCGGAAGACAGACGTGTGGCGAACGCCCGACCGACGCCCCCTGTGCTTCCACTGCGGGGAGGCAGACCACACTTACCGCCGATGCCCATACCGACGACTCGGGCTGCGTGGGTTCCACCCGAACGACCCGCGCCCCCGTTATGGTGAGCGCCCTCGGGAGATCGACGAGTACCTGCGACGACCTCAGTCCCCCGAGCCTGCGTACCGCCGTGTGTCCCGGTCGCCGTCGCCACGACGTCCAGCTTCACCGATGCACCGACCCCGACGTGAAAGCCTGTCACCCCTCACTCCTCGCCGGGGAAACTAGGCGCGGCAACCCCTGGAGGTGGAGTTGCCGAAGACGACCGACGCCAAGATCCTCCACGAACGTCGGAGGGCCCCCACTCAAACACCACCAGAGACCGAAACGACGCTCCTGCAACGGTGAAGAATAACCTGAACATCGTTATCGACGGTCACGACGCGTCGGCTCTCGTCGACACCGGAGCAGACTACTCCGTCCTGAGTGGGAGGCTCTCCCAACGCCTTCGGAAAGTGACGACGCCGTGGGATGGCCCACAGATACGGACCGCCGGGGGACATCTCATCACGCCAGTCGGAAGATGCACTGCTCGCGTCGAGATTCACGGCGAGACCTGTCCGGTAAAGTTCGTCGTTCTACGGGACTGTGCGAGGGACGTTATACTTGGAATGGACTTCTTGTGCGAGTACAGCGCCGTCATCGACCTGGAAGCCAACGAGTTGAGGCTGCGGAAACCTGTTGTAATGCCCGAGGATCACACAACTTTGGCAGCCACGTCAGCTACAGTGCGTGTACTCTCCAACCACGTGAACTTGCCACCACGCTCGAGTGTACTTGTGCCTGTCGTGACCGAAAAAGGCATCTGCGGAGAAGCTTTGCTGGAGGGTAGCGTCCAACTGCTCCTAGGAAGAGGGATCGGCGTCGCAAGAGGCATCGCGGAGCTCCAAGACGGACGCACTGTTGCGCTCGTAACGAACTTCCGACAGGAGGCTCAGCACCTTACGAAAGGCACCGCCGTGGGTCACGCCGAGGAACTCCCCGACTCAGCCGCTATCGCCGGAGTATCAGAAGACCTCTCTTCGTGGTCACACGAGACAACGCCGCCTCCGCAGTTTGACATCGATCCAACCCTGCCTACCCCACAACGGCGACAACTCAGTGACCTTCTAGCCAAGTTCAGTGCGTGCTTCTCCACGTCGACAAAGGTACGCCAAACGACGGTCGGGAAACATCGAATTGTTACTGATGACGACGCACTTCCCGTTCATCGATCGCCGTACCGTGTTTCGGTGAAAGAGAGAGAAGTCATCCAGAAGCAAGTTGAAGAAATGCTCGACGACGACATCATCCAGCCCTCAAACAGTCCGTGGGCTTCACCGGTAGTCCTGGTGAAAAAGAAGGACGGGACTCTTCGGTTCTGCGTGGACTATCGTCGACTGAACGCCGTAACAAAAAAGGACGTCTACCCGTTGCCCCGCATCGACGACACTCTGGACCGGCTGCGCCACGCCCGATACTTTTCGTCGATGGACCTGAAGAGCGGGTACTGGCAGATCGAGGTCGACGAACGGGACCGTGAGAAGACTGCCTTCGTCACGCCGGACGGACTGTACGAATTTAAAGTGATGCCGTTTGGACTGTGCACAGCACCGGCGACCTTCCAGCGCGTAATGGATACCGTCCTCTCAGGCTTGAAATGGCAAAGCTGTCTCGTCTACCTCGATGATGTCGTGGTATTCGCAAGCGACTTCGACGAGCACCTGAGACGTCTGCGAGCCGTGCTACAGGCTATCCAGAATGCTGGACTGACACTCAAGCCGTCAAAATGTCAGTTCGCTTACGGCGAGCTTAAATTCTTGGGCCATGTCGTGAGCGCTGAGGGTGTAAGCCCTGACCCGGCAAAGACATCCGCTGTCGCCGCATTTCCGAAGCCATCAGACAAGAAAGCCGTGAGAAGATTTCTTGGACTGTGCGCTTACTACAGGCGTTTCGTTCGCGATTTCGCCAAGATTTCTGCACCGCTCACGCATCTCACGAAGGACGACGTGAACTTCCAGTGGGGGAGGAGCAAGAACAAGCGTTCAACGAACTGAAGGAAAGACTCCAGTCGCCCCCTATCCTCGGACACTTCGATCCAGCCGCGGAAACGGAAGTTCACACGGACGCCAGCAACGCCGGACTCGGCGCGGTACTCGTCCAAAGACAAGACGGAGCAGAGAGGGTGATCGCTTACGCAAGCCGGGCACTGTCCAAGGCAGAGAAAAATTACTCAACGACCGACAAGGAATGTCTCGCTGTCATCTGGGCGTTAACCAAGTTCCGACCGTACCTGTACGGGATCCCGTTCCGCGTTGTCACGGACCACCACGCTCTCTGTTGGCTCGCCAACCTGAAGGACCCGTCAGGACGCCTCGCTCGCTGGAGTCTCCGACTGCAAGAATTCGACGTAACCATTGTGCATAAGTCTGGCCGCAAGCATAATGACGCCGACTGTTTGTCTAGGGCCCCCGTCGAATCTCCTTCCGACAGCACCGACGACGACGACGACGACCGTTTTCTCGGCGCCGTTACAGATACCGACATGGGAGTGCTTCAACGCGACGACCCGGAACTTCGCGCCGTGATCGACCACCTCGAAGGTCAAGGAAGTTCAGTTCCGCGAGTCTTGGCCCGAGACTTACCAAGCTTCGTTCTGCAGCGAGGCGTGCTCTTCAAGAAGAACTTCGGAACAAGTAACCCTGCCTGGCTGCTGGTTGTTCCGGCCAGCCTGCGCGAAGAAATCTTTCAAGCTTGCCACGACGACCCAACGGCTGGACACCTTGGCTACAGCAGGACGCTCGCCCGGATTCGTGACAAGTACTACTGGCCGAGACTCCCAAAAACCGTCCATCTGTACACACGGTCCTGCCATGAGTGCCAACGACGTAAAAAGCCCCCGACGAAGCCAGCAGGACTTCTGCAGCCGATTCCTACCCCAACTACGCCCTTCCAGCAGGTCGGAATGGATTTACTTGGGCCGTTCCCAACATCGGCGCAAGGAAATCGGTGGATTATCGTCGCGACCGATTATCTTACACGATACGCCGAGACGAAAGCCCTGCCATCGGGAACAGCGGTAGAAGTCGCCAAGTTTTTCGTCGAGTCTCTTCTCCTTCGACATGGCGCCCCCGAAGTCTTGATAACCGACCGAGGATCATCGTTCTTGGCCCAGCTCACGCAAGAGATCCTTCGGCTCAGCCACACCAGCCATCGTCGGACCACCGCGTACCATCCGCAGACCAACGGGCTTACGGAGCGGCTCAACAAGACGATCGCCGACATGATCTCCATGTACGTCGACGTAGAGCACAAGACGTGGGACGAGGTATTACCTTACATCACGTTCGCCTACAACACTGCAGCTCAAGAAACCACCGGGTTTACGCCATTCGAGCTGGTGCATGGAAGAAAAGTGACGACCATGCTGGACGCGATGCTGCCTCATGAGCCTGTGGATGACGGATGCGACGATGCCCATGCGGTCAGTCAGAGAGCAGAAGAAGCACGCCAACTAGCCCGCCTTCGAATCCACGATCAACAGCGTGTCGACGCTCGCCGGTACAATCTTCGTCGCCGCGCCGTCCACTTCCAGCCCGGAGACAGAGTGTGGGTGTGGACGCCGATTCGTCGTCGCGGTCTCAGCGAGAAACTGCTGAAGCGCTACTTCGGGCCTTACAAGGTCATCCGACGCCTCGGAGATCTGAACTACGAAGTTCTTCCCGATGGAACACGACCATCAACCAGACGTCAGCCGCGACCCGAGGTGGTGCACGTCGTCCGGCTGAAGCCGTATTACGAACGATAGCACTATCCACCGTCGTCGACGAGTGAACTGTGAACTGTGAACTGTGAATTGTGGCTCGCGAGTCTGCTGTCCTTTAGTTGTGGATTTGTTTTTGTTTTTTTCGTGTTGTGCTGCATCGGGACGATGCACTTTTTTAAAGGGGGAATAATGCCGCGGGCGCAGCTGACCAAGTAGGCAGCGCGCCCGTGGCATAACGGTTATCGCGCTTGTCTTCCACGCAGAAGGCCAGGGTTCGATTCCTGGCCGCGCCTACACATTTTTGTTGACGCTGTGATGTGATGTTCTAGTAAATTCGAGAGCCGCCTTGTTAATTCGAGGTTAGAATGTTCTATGCGCGAACCTTCTACGCCGATTGTTCGAGAAGCCCACGCGTGTACAAAAGGGGCTCCGCGTGGCGAGCGGCAGTCAGTTTCGCCTCAGCGTTCGATCCTGCTGCTTCGCCGCTTTCGACGCCCGCGACGCTCTGTTATTATCTTCTGTTTCATTTTTATTTTTGGGCACAAGTTCGCCCCCATTAAACGTTTAGTTTATTCAGTTATTCGCTGCCTCATCACTTGTCCTTCGTGACAATATTCATAAAACACAGGAAGTACGAAGACTCTACGTTTTACGCCGTGTAATCACCATTCTAATATGAAATGCAGAATTAACCGCGTCTGCTTTTTCCGCACCATGTCCAAAAATTAGCTAAACTTCAAAATAAAAATATATATTGCCGAGAAATAAGTTGAGCCCTATATTTCGCAGCACGCTAATAAGTTTTTGTTTTCTCGGGAAGGTTTTGTACATGTAACAAGAACTGTACCATTTCTTAAATCATGTAATCATAAGTACCTTAAGGATGCAAAGATTCCAAAAACTGGAGTCAAAATGCGAATCAAACGCTAGGATGACAACACATGGTGGAGTTGTGGGCTCGAAGAAGCAAACGACTTAATATATCAGAATAATGAAATAAACGGAAATATGACCAACAGTGCTTGCTTATTTTAGAAATTCGCAAAACAGCGATGTAATAAGACTTCCCTAAGGTTGCGCGCTACTCACGATTCAGTAATAGACATTTGCGTCGGGTGTTAAAAAGTGTTTTAATGTATATTCTGTCGTTCTCAACGTGGGTGTCGACGGACATACACCGCTGCTTCCGACCCTGTCGAGGTGAGTACTACTGTTGACACGTTGTGACGACACTATATCCCGCTATAGACTCCTCTATTTGACCTGCATGCAGTCTTGAGAGAGCTGTTTGTAATGGCAGTCACGACAGAGCAACAACGTAGCAATCGCGACACGAGAGCCCACTGCTCCTCTATCTTGCAGACCGCGGTCGCTCTGCTGAAATGTGAGCGTGGCGATTTCCAGCACGGTTAGCTTGCCGATGTTGCAAGAGACTGATTTGTCATTAAAAATGCTTTCCTTGCAAAAGTTAGCGGAGCAGTTCCAGTGCCTGGTGTACCTCGCGCACTACATCACAACCTTTCTGGTGCCTGTTGGCATATTTTAATATTTTATGAACCCCGCGATCATGAATTCCCGCAACGATGAACCTCTAGAGCTCACAGACGGAAGGTTACGATTCTGCGCGAATGGTTAATTAAATGCGCTGCTTTGGTTTACACCGAGCTCCCGAACAGTCTTTGCATACGTTTGAGGGCAAAGAATTTGCGACGACATAGCAGCGCTTTGCATCTTTATCAAGGGAACAGTGCTCGAGAGTCCCAAGCTCACATTTCAGCAGTGCGAGCGCGGTCAGCCGAATTGAAGCGGAATCGGCTCTTGATTCGCGATTGCTACGTCGTTCCTCACCCTACACCGACGACATGTGCACTAATATTCAAAACAGCTCACTCAAGATGATAGCGTGTCGAACAGGCGTGCCCGGGCCGCCGCTCAGTACTTCAGTGTAAAATAGGCTCACCGCTTAACGGGAGAGCCGTTCGATTACACCGGTGCGGTTTAACGGTCACCGGTCACCCTATCGTTTAAAATGGTCACCAGTTGAAATAAATGGGCGATCCACTTCCTCAAACAAGTGACCCGTTTGCTTACAGGAATGTGGCCAATTTGACTAAACAAGTGACTTTTTGACTAAACGACAGACCCGTTCGCAAAAACGTGTGGCCGACATGGCTCAAATGGGTTACCAGTATGGCTCAAACGGGTGTTCGTTTGACAAGCGTGTGTTGGGTATGGCTTAACTGTTACCTGTTTGAACCCGTTTACATTCATATAGAAGCCAAATGTTTTTTTCCAGTCCGGTTTGTAAATTAACTATCTAATGATATACAAACAAATTCTAATATATATAAAAACTTTAGTAAATATTTTCAATCACAATGCAACGAAACCGTGGTAAGGAAATTCCAATACTACATAATGAGCAATAAAAATATTTCTCGACGGATTGTTTCCTCTTAAAGTGTTCATTGGAGATTATTGTAGTTGGAAAAACCGCAGAAAATATTTTCGGCACTCACCTTCCAGTTTAGAGTGGTGGGATTGTCGTAAGACAAGCTTTGACCAGCCGCGAAGTCAAAGCCCAGCATTACATGCGCGTCCGGGACGACGCTGAAGTTGTATTGCGTATAATTGCGGCACACCTGCGTGAGGAGAAAACAAGTAACAGGTAATTTGTCGAAAAAGAAGAGTGCTTCCATTCCAGGTTACGGGGAGTTCAACGATGATGGGGCGTTTTTCGGCATCGTGAAAATAATTCTGAAGGAGTGATCAAAGTGTTCATGGCATTAAATGATAACTAAAACCGAAAGGGAAGCAAAAAAGAAAAGAAAATTGTGACAAACATATTGTCTCAAATGCAGCTGTGTTAGCTGTGTTTGTCGCGTTGTGTTTGAGACCCCTGTTTTTCGCCCCATCTCGCGTTTTTATATGTCGATTAACAGTCAACTCGCCTGCTTATTACCGTTGCCTTGAACTACGGTGTTAAATGCCTAAGATTGATTGCGCAATATAATATAGTTTGCATCTGTGCTCACAAGAACACTGGACGGGCCCACGTGTGAGGCCTGATCAGGGCCAGGCCCTTTGACGTGTCACCCTTACCTGACACAAAACCCGTCCTGACGGGATTCCTACTGATGCGACCCTGCGCGAGACCGGCTCAGGTTGGAGGTGCTTCGAAATTCGAGAGTGCAGATAACGCATTTCTCGGGTCAGGACCCGGGCAGAGGTGAACAAGAGCAACGCGTATACCTAACGAGGCTTGGCAAGCCCTGGCTTTCGAGTTGGTCAATGTAGGATGCCTTTAGGCTGATGACATCTTAACTATTTGTTCCCAACATTCAGTTTTTTTTCTTCTAGTTTTTTTTTCTGGAGCGCGTCAAAGATTGTGTTCCCGCACTCGCTTTTGTCGTTGACTTAGATACGATTTGGCTTTCGGCCATTTATTTGCATTTTACAAAACTCTTATCATTACCTAATCAAAAGGTCAGTGAGGCACCCTAGGTTCGGGCTCGTCAACAGCTATGTACTTTGTCAATCCTAAGACTGTTCTGGAGTCTAAGTCTTAGTTGTACCAGTTATACGCCATTCTTTCGGCACGTCATCACGCTCTCACCCATACCCACGCGCTGAGATCACGGTCAGGTGATAAGAGGGAGGCTGCTGATTGCCCTATTTAAAATATGTCTATAGGGCCCCCAGGGATTTTATGAAATATTTTGACGTGCCACTCAAAAATGTTTGAAGGGTTTGAGATGTGCGTTCATGTTTTAGAGCGCAGCTCTTAGGCGCCCGTTTCCGGCTTGAGCGGCGTCGCGCGTCGCCGTCGGCGTCGCCGTCGGCGTAACCGCCCGAGGTCACGTGACCTCCAGGTCACGTGACCCCCCAGGTCACGTGACCCCCAGGTCACGTGACCCCCGAGGTCACGTGACCCCCAGGTCACGTGGTCCCCAGGTCACGTGGTCCCCAGGTCACGTGGTCCCCGAGGTCACGTGACCCCCAGGTCACGTGGTCCCCAGGTCACGTGACCCCCGAGGTCACGTGATGATGGCGATGACGATGCGGATGCCGATGACGTCATCAGTGACGTGACCCCCAGGTCACGTGACCCCCTGGTCACGTGACCCCCGAGGTCACGTGATGACGATGACGATGCGGATGCCGATGATGTCATCAGTGACGTCACTGATGATGTCATCGGCATCCGCATCGTCATCGTCATCATCCCTGATGACGTCATCAGTGACGTCACTGATGACGTCATCGGCATCCGCATCGTCATCGTCATCATCATTGATGACGTCATCAGTGACGTCACGTTACCCCCCTCCCCCCGAGGTCACTTGCCCCCCCTCCGTACCCTTCCCTCCTCCTCCTCAAGAGCTGCGCTCTAATTCGGCGTTACAGGGAGTTGTAAACGGCTTTCACTTTTTAAGAGGCCTGGACATACACTTCAAATATTTCTTGAAGGTGCACGAGATCTGTCATTTTTGTTTGAGACACACGTGTTGTTAGTCACAATTCTTGCCGTAAAACAGTAATACCCATCAAAGACATTTTAACGGGTGTTTTGGAGAGATACGCCACCCTTCAAGATAAATACGTCGGGGAGCTCATTGCCGTTTTGCATAGGGCGGCAGCAACAAGTGTTGGGAATTAATCCGATCTCCTGTCCTGTATTCTTGCGGCCTTGGTTAACGCGACGCATTGCTGAGTCTGTTTGTTTCGTGTATGTGCTTCAAGGGAAATACGAGCGACGCCCAAGGATGCCAAATCCTCGCTCTAGGAGGGAGAGATGGTGCGTGGGGAAAAATGAGGGGTCAACGTTCCACCACATGTTGTGCCTGCGTACCAGGGTCATGCACTCAGCGTTCAAAGATTGGGGATGACAGCCGCTGTCGGGCCCTGTTTCTTGCGCCTCTTTGTTTGTGCGGCTTTAGAAGCATCGAGCGAGCAAAAAGACGCGGAGACGCCACCGGGACGGCACCATGGACGACACCGTGACAGTACTCTCAAAGGCCTGCGGCTCTACGTACCTGCAAAACACTGAAATAGCCAATCTTTGCGATCTAAGAAATCAGCTCAGCGAATGACCAGGAGGAAGATATGTTTAGAACTAAAAATAGTAGTCTGCGCTGTGACATTACGCAATGCAAAGCGTCATGCTTGGACTGCGTAATGGCTACAGCGCAGACCTAATTTTGATGTCTAAACAGATATTCCACCTCATTATTCGCTTTGCTGATTTTGTAAATCGCAGAGATCGGCTCTTTGAGTGTTTTGCGCAGTACGTAGAGGCACAGGTATTTTAGAGTGTGTGCTTAGCATTTTCCAAAGGCGGCGAATGTTGGTCACGCGTTTGTGGTTCTTGCTAAACGTGCTACTGATATTGTGTATGTGTGCGTCTATTGCACCTGCTCGATTTTAATAGTTCACTTACCGTGCGTCTTCAATTTTCTCAGCAGCATTGTGATTACATCCAATAATTTATTTTGCGACAAAGAACCCGATTGTCTCTACACTATAAGAAATAGGAGTTGTACAGGGGTACTCCCCTCGTCCCATATGTAACTCCCCAAAAATACATTTCTTCGTTCCGTCCACTGACGAGCTCTCGATACCAACTTTTACAAGCGGCTTGATAGCTGTTTGATATAACGTACTAAATAGCTAATGTGCGTAATAAAGACTACAAAAGCCTCCTCGGTAGCTCCGAGGCGAGAGCGCTGGCCTACGGATCCCCATGTGGCGCGTTCGAATCCCGGCTGAGGTGCCCGCAATATGATGGACGCTTATTGCGGAGGAGGCGCCGTGTAACAGCTTTCGGTTGCACGTCAAAAGATCCCCAGGTGGTCCAAATTAATCCTCAGTCCTCCGCTGGGGCGTGCCAGATGCCCGTCGTTGGTTTGGCACGTAAAACCCTAAATTTATTTTAAAGACTACAAAAAAATTACTGAGGTTTTTCAGCAGTGCCAAAAAACCTTGGTTGTCTTAATGTACCTTTAATGAGCACACTAGCTATTTTAATGAGTTGTATCACTCGACTATCAAGCCGCTCGTAAAGTGGGTATCGCCAGCTCGACGTCACTGGACAAAACGACGAAATTTATTTTTGGAAGAGTTACAAAATGGACAGGCGGAGTACCTGTGTACACCCCTTTTTCTTGGCGTGTACTTGATCTAATAGCTTTTTTGTCTACATATGCTTGGGCCCGAGTTCAAATACAACGCTGGCTCTTATCGTCTTTTTAATTTACAACATCCATGTAAACTCCATATCTAAAATAGATTTGCAATAACGTTTTAAACTGCACTTTTGTTCTAAGGGTCACAATCATTTTAGGCATCTAAAGGTTTGAAGGGCTGAGGAGATCTAAAAGGTTGAATGGCTAAAGAGCTGAATTGGTTTGAAGGGCTGGAGGGGTTTGAGGCGTTGAGAGGCCACATAACACATCTGGGCCCGTTTGCTCGAAGTAGCTAACAGCGGCTAAAGTTAGCCGCAGTACCTAAAAGAGCGATTACAAGCATATCAATACAAATCTCCTACAATGGTAGTCCTGTTCTTGCGTATTTAAAGAAGGAAACATTATTTTCCAATCCCGACAAGCACCACCGCCGCATGTGGTAGCTTTGCGAAGATGTGCGCTTGTTTCTCCGACGTGTGGATAAAAAAATCTCGGTATTCAAGACACTTTCTATAAGGTTACCCGTCAGCAGCGAATAGAGATCGCCTCATCAAGATTGAGGAGGTAAGAGAGAAACTGTTTATTCCAAGTACCGAAATTGCGACAATTCGGGGACCTAGACGCTACTTTCCAAGGAAGGCGTGATATTACACCACACGTGATATTCGATACTTCATACGTAGAACCGCGCCGCGCGCCCCTGTTAGTTAGGCTTACAACGAATAGGGCCCCGTTATCGTTTCGAACGCTCTAAGGCTGTGCAAGAAAAAATCATGGCGCGCGCCAGCCGTTCCTTCAGCTCCGTTCGCGGGCAGCGAAACTGGCTAGGAAGCTGAGGGGAAAAGCGAAACACCGCCTCGGCTTCTTCGCACTAAAGTAAAAAGGAAACGAAAACTTGGCTGGTCGAGCAAGTGGACAAAAGTTTTGCAATTGTGTTTGTAACGCTTTTTTATGTTTCCTTTCGTTTTTCTTTTTTTAGCATTTTATTGTCTTTTTCTTGCTAACTTTAACCTTGCTCATTTTTTATTGCTCGCTTGGCTTATATTTCAGTAGAAAAGAGGGAGGGGCTTCATTATACGTCCTATTTTTTTGAGTCTGCCAATGAATCAAGGTGGTGTAAAATAGAACACTACCTCTAAGGAGTAAAACACATACCGACGTAATAGGAACTGTTCTGTAATTGCTGCACTTCTCTCCGAGTAGGTAGTGCCGTGCGAGTGTCGTTTCGGCCGGCTCGAAAATCCATATGGCCATTGAAAAGGACACCATGAGCGGTCGTCCGCCGAACTCAGCCTGTTGGGTCACCACATAGTCCAGAGCTTCCACCTGCGGTAATCGGTTGAGATTAAAATGAACATCTGGGAGGTCATAGTCGACGCACTGTGATGCCTCCATAGTCCATTATTTTCCCCTATGCTGTCCAATGGAATTTCATTAATGTTTGTAGATGATTAATAACTTTGAGTTGAAGAAAGAAACTTGCGACTGGTAAGTGAAAATTCACACGTCAGTTTCAAGTAACTTTTGCTTTATCGGGTCATCTGATCAGACACTATTTCAGAGCAAGTGTTGACGAAAGCAAAGTGACACGGATGGAAGACAATTTTAAACTTAAAAATTACAGTGAGTCCACTTTTCGACGAGCCCCCACGACTTGCCCTGTAAACGTAAATGCAGGTTTGCAAGCCCGTGTGCTCGCGTAGAGCAGTCAGTATCGTTGTTTAATAATAATAAAACAAATCCACCGGAAACTTTAAAGCAGAAAGAAAACTTTACTGCCTCAAGTATGAATTTACACAGAACGCTCGGCGTCAACTCTTTTGTGCTATATTGCCAAGGGTGGCGTAGCTTCCTTAGTACAGCAACATGTCTACTTCGCATGAGAAGGATTGCGAAGGAGCAGCAAGGATAAAGCCACGCCCTTCCGCATTAACAAGTCTGAAGCTATCTGGAAGTAGCGCCAGCCTTGACTAAAATAACTGGATCCTGGAAAAGTAGCTCCATTGCCTTCCATACCTGGTACCCGGACACAAACAAAGAAAAACAGACAGACGACCAAAACCTCGCAAGGTGATTGCCTGATCGTTCTCTCTTGCGATTCCAATCCCAATTTCGTTTCTTTCAAATTTTCTTAGTTCAGAAAGGGTCATACTGAATCAGTCGTGCCAAGAACGGCATGAGGCATCATCGTAAGTCTTCTGTGACTATAGAAGAGTCTTTGACACTGTGTTTGCAATCAACTTAACAATGCTGCTTATCTTCATCGATCTTTTACAATGACGTTGTTCAAAAGTATTTCAAGAGAAAATATTTTTAAATGCTTTCAGGAACCAACACCGCACCTGTTGGGCATGCAGAAACGTGGGCTTGTTCCGCATAAATTTAGTGAAGAGATTTCTAGGGCACCGAAAATCCCAAGCTCAGCGTCATTGCGCTCATATTCATCAATATTTGCGTCCGTTAGATCAATGCATAGTAAACTATTAAATAACTGTGTGCATGGCGGGCTGTGGATATTGTCAAAAGGTTTTTCAGGTAACTGTTTCACGCTGTGGACCTTAAATCATTAACGAGATATTTTTTACATAGAGCGGCACTCGTAAAATCCGCTGTTCACGTTCGCGCCTCCATTTTAGCAGTCATACCGCACTGGTGAAATATCACACTTTAAGGTGAGTCACCTCTCACACTCTAAATATTCAAACAGACCAATAATTAACTTGATGCGGGTGGTTTGTGCCGTGTTCCTGCTGTCAAAATATTCTGTCGGGAGGTGACCAAAAGAACCAAAAGTAAACAGAAAGGAGAAACGTTTAATGGGACAAAATTGTACCCAAAAGAAAGGGTTAAAGGAACAGGTGTCGTAAGAAAGCGACGTCGTCTTCGAAGAGGGAGAATCCGGCCCTAGGCGTAAGACCGACTGCGGCTTGCCACGCGGAGCCCCTTTTGTAGACGCGTGGGCTTCTGGAACAATCGGGGCAGAAGGTTCGGCGCGTAAAACATTCTAAACTCGAATCAGCAACACGGTTCTCGAATTTACCAGAACAACACACTCGAGTTAATAAGAATGTGAACCCACGGCCTGGCATCGAACCTTTGCTTTTTGCGTGGAAGGCAAGCGTGATAACCGTTAGGCCACCTGCGCGCTGCCTACTTGGTCAGCTGCGCGCGAGATTACTCCCCTCTAAAAAAGTGCAACGTCCCGATGCAGCACAATACACAAAAACAATACTCCACAAAAATAGGACAGCAAAATCGCGAGCCAGAGTTTCCAGTTCACAGTACCCTCTTTGACGAGAGCCCAAAGTTCTATCGTTCGTAATATGGCTTGAGCCGGTCGACGTGTACCACCTCAGGTCGTGGCTGGCGTCTTCCAGATGCGCGCGTTACGTCGGGAAGAACTTCGTAGTTCAGATCGCCGAGGCGTCGGATAATCCTGTAGGGCCCGAAATAGCGTTTCAGAAGCTTCTCGCTGAGATCGCAGCGCCGTATCGGTGTCCACACCCACACCCGGTCCAAGGGTTTAAAGTGGACGTCCCGGCGACGAAGGTTAAACCGGCGTGCGTCGACTCGCTGTTGCTCTTGAATCTTGATTCTTGGCAGTGGACGAGCTTTCTCCGCGCGTTGACAGATCAGTTGAGCGTCATCGTTGCCATCGTCGGTTGGCACGTGAGGCAGCATGGCGTCGAGAATCGTGGTAACCGTCTGGCCGGGTACCTGTTGGAACGCTGTCATTCCCATGGTTTCTTAAAACACTGTGTTGTACGCGAACGTAACGTACGGCAACACCTCGTCCCACGTCTTTTGCTCTACGTCGACATACATGGGGATCATGTCGGCGATCGTCTTGTTGAGCCGCTCCGTTAGCCCGTTTGTCTGCTGATGATAAGCGGAGGTTCGTCGGTGGCTGGTATCACTGAGCCGAAGAACCTCTTGAGTCAGCTGTGCGAGGAAAGATGACCCTCAATCTCTGATGACCACTTCAGGTGCGCCGTGTGGAAGGAGAATGGACTAGACGAAAGTCTTGCCGACTTCCACCGCTGTTGCCGATGGAAAAGCTTTCGCCTCGGCGTATCTTGTAAGGTAAATGGTTGCGACGATAATCCATCGGTTTCCTTGCGTCGATGTTGCGACCGGCCCAAGTAAATTCATATTGATCTGCTAGAAGAGCATATTTGGGGCAGATATTGGCTGCAAGAGTCCTGCTGGCTTCGTCGCACGCTTCTTATGTCATTTGCACTCATTGCACGACCATCGGGAGTCTCGGCCAGTAGTACTTGTCACGAATCCGGGCGAGCGTCCTGCTGTAACCAAGGTGTCCAGACGTCGGGTCGCTGTGGCACGCTTGGAAGATTTCTTCTCGCAGGCTGGCAGGAACAACCAGCAGCCAAGTAGGGTTGCTGGTACCGAAGTTCTTTTTGAAGAGCACGCCTCGCCGCACAAGCAAGCTTGACAATTCTTGGGCCAAGACCCGTGGAACGAAACTTCCTTAACCTTTGAGGAGGTCGATCACGGCGCGAAGCCCCGGGTCGTCTTGTTGAAATGCTCCCATGTCGTTATCTGTTACTGCTGGGAGAAAACGGGCGTCAATGTCGTTGTCGGTGCTGTCGGGAGGAGATTCGACTAGGGCCCTGTCAAACAGTCAGCGTCATTATGCTTACGGCCACACTTATGAACAATGCTTATGTCGAATTCTTGCAGTCTAAGACTCCAGCGAGCAAGGCGTCCTGACGGGTCGTTGAGATTGGTGAGCCAACAGAGAGCGTGGTGGTCCGTGACAACGCGGAACGGGATCCCGTACAGGTGCGGACGGAACTTGGTTAACGCCCAAACGACAGCAAGACCGTCCTTGTCGCTTGTTGAGTAGTTTTGCTCTGCCTTGGACTGTACCCTACTTGCGTAAACGATCAACCTCTGTGCTCCGTCTTGCCCTTGGACGAGTACCGCGCCGAGAGCAGTGTTGCTAGTGTCCGTGAGAACTTCCGTTTCCGCTGATGGATTGAAGTGTCCGAGGATAGGGGGTGACTGGAGTCTTTCCTTCAGTTCGTTGAACGCTTTGTTCCGGCTTCTACTTTCTTGGAAGTTCAGGTTGTCCTTCGTCAGATCTGTGAGCGGCGAAAAGTGTTGGCAAATCGCGAACAAAACGTCTGTAGTAAGCCCACCGCCCAAGAAATCTTCGTATGGCTTGTTTGTCTGATGGCTTCGGAAATGCGGTGACAGCAGATGTCTGTGCAGGGTCAGGCCTTTCACAGTGAGCACTCACAACATGACCCAGGAATTTGAGCTTCCCGAAAGCGAACTGACATTTTGACGTCTTGAGTGTCAGTGGAGCATTCTCGATTGCCTGCCCCACGGCTCGCAGACGTCTCAGGTGCTCGTCGAAGTCACTTGCGAATGCCACGACGTGGTCGAGGTAGACAAGACAGTTTTGCCATTTCAAGCCTGAAAGGACGGTGTTCATTACGCGCCGGAAGGTCCGAGGCTAGCCTTCTTACGATTCTCTTCGGCGACCTCAATCTGCCAGTACCCACTCCTCAGGTCTATCGACGAAAAGTATCGGAGCTTGGCGAAGCCGGTCAAGAGTGTCGCCGATGCGTGGCAGCGGGTAGACATTTTTTTTTGTTACGGCGTTCAGTCAATGATAGTCCACGCAGAACCGAATAATCCCGTCTTTTTTTTTCACCAGGACTACCCGTGAAGCCCACGGACAGTTTGAGGGCTGAATGATGTTTGTCGAGCATTTCTTGAACTTCGAATGACTTTCTCTCTTTCACCGGGACATGGTATGGCGACCGATGAGCAGGAAGCACGTCGTCATAAGTTACAATTCGATGTTCCGCAAACGACGTTCGGCGTACCTTTGACGACGTGGAGAAGCACTCATGGAATTCGGCGAAAAGGTCACTGAGTTCTCGCCGTTGTGGGGTAGGAAGGGTTGGGTCGATGTTGAACTGCGAAGGCGGCGCTGTCTCGTGTGGCCACGAAGAAAGGTCTTCTAATATTCCGGCGATTGCGGCTGAGTCCGCAGTTCCTCGGCGTGGCCCACGGCGGTGCCTTTCTTATGGTGTTGAGCCTCCTATCGGAAGTTTGTTACAAGTGCAACAGTGTGTCCGTCTTGGAGCTCCGCGATGCCTCTTGCGACGCCGATCCCTCTTCCTACGAGTAGTTGGACGCTACCTTCCAGCAGATATTCTCCGCAGATGCATTTTCGATCCCAACAGACACAAGTGCACTCCAGCGTGGTGGCAAGTTCACGTGGTTGGAGAGTGGACGCACTGTAGCTGACGTGGCTGCCGTAGTTTTGTGATCTTCGAGCTTTACGACAGGTTTGCGCAGCCTCGACTCGTTGGCTTTCAGGTTAATGACAACGCCGCATTCGCACAATATGTCCATTTCGAGTATAACGTCTCTTGCACGTCTCGTAGAACGACGAACTTCACCGGACACGTCTCGCCGTGAATCTCGACGCGAGCAGCGCATCTACCGACTGGCGTGATAAGATGTCCCCCGGCAGTCAGCGTCTGTGGGCCATCCCACGGCGTCGTCACTTTCCGAAGGCGTTGGGAGAGCCGCCCGCTCAGGACGAAGTAGTCTCCTCCGGTGTCGACGAGCGCCGACGCGTCGTGGCCGTCGATAACGACGTTTAGGTTATTCTTTACCGTTGCAAGAGCGTCGTTTCGCTCTCTGGTGGTGTTCGAGTGGGTACACTCCAAACTTCGTGGAAGATCTTGGTGTCGGTCGTCTTCGGACACTCCACCTCCAGGGGTTGCCGCGCCTAGTTTCTCCGGCGAGGAGCGATGGACGACAGGTTTTTACGTCGGGGTCGGTGCATCGGCGAAGCTGGACATCGTAGCCACGGCGACCGGGACTCTCGGCGGGAGGCAAGCTCGGGGGAATGAGGTCGTCTCAGGTACTCGTGGATCTCTAGAGGGCATTCACCGTAACGGGGGTGAGGGTCGTTCGGGCGGAACCCGCGTAGCCGGAGTCGTCGGTATGGGAATCGGAGGTAGGTATGATCTGCTTCCCGCCGTGGAAGCACATAGGGTGTCGGTCGGGCGTCCTCCAAACGTCCGTCCTCCTCGCACCGCGCTGCTCTGGGCGTGGAGAATACTGCGGCGCCGGTGCCTCAAGTCGGGGAGCTGGCTGGTAGTGTCCTGTGACGGGAGGTGCTCACTCGGTGGCGGCGCTGTATATCAGGGCCGGCTGTTCAGGAGCCACTGCGACTTGGACCTCTGTCACGAACACCCAGTGTACCTTTTCGCGAACAGTCTCCGGGATCAAAACAAAGGGCTGGTCGTTCTGGCGAAAGAAGCAACCGTATAAGTTCTACTCAGAACCTCATCCCGTATGACCTCCCGAAGGTTCTCGATGACAACGCCGCCCAGGTCAGGGTGGGAAGATGGAAGGAATGAGATGGCAGCTACGCCGGGCGAGTCTCTGATAATGATCTGCCCTGGCCGACAGCGCTCGTTCCGTACGTTTTGCCTCAGCAACAAATTCATCCGCGGTCGTCCGGGCGACTGCCAACAAGGCCGCCCGAAATCTCGCTCTGCACGCCTCTCATCAGGACGCGCAGCTTCTTGTCTTCGGTGGCCCCAGGGTCGGCACGAGCGCCGAGGCGCAGGACATCTTCAGTGAAGCTTGTCAAGCTCTCAGTTCACACCTTGGTACCTTGTTTGAACGGATGTCCTCGGCTCGTTATCGTTGGTGTTGTTCGCATATCTCCCACGTCGTAAGAGAAACCTCCTGGTTCTCAGACCATTGCGTTCCCGTTCCCCAGTGTAAAGTAAATATCTTGAAGGCGCTGTTCTGCCGTACACGTGGTAGCGGGCCACACGTTCGTAGTGCTGCCGTCAGTCTTCTTCGTCCTCGTAAATTTAATCGCGGAACGGCGTCGGCTCACGGGGAAGCACAGGCGAAAAGACGTAGGTCGATGCTGCTTGAGGGTTTTCCGTCTGCAGGGCCGTGGAGTTCATCGTCGGCTTCGATAGCTTCCTTGTCTTGTCCAGCAGTGGTCCAAGCTCAAGGGGTTGTCCTCGGAGACGCTGGCTTGCCCGGGGCCCTGTCTCTTCTACAAATGGTCGCCTTGGAGAGGGCCTGCCGGACGGGTCCTCGGAGGGGTATGGTGAAGAGACATAAGGTGCTACCGAGCCCTTCCACCAAGAATTGTCACGGGTGGTGACCAATATAACCAAAACTAAAAAAGAATGAAAAACAGTTCCCAATGGGCCGAACTTTTTCACAAAACAAAGGGTTAAAAAATGGTGCAGCCAAGCCACAAACTCCCTGTAACGCCGAATCGGAGCGCAGCTCTTGGGGAGGAGGAGGGAAGGGTAATCAGGGAGGGCACTACCCCTCTCCTTATCCTCCCCTCGTTCTGCTATCTCCTCCGGGGGGGTCACGTGAGGACCCCGGGGGGAGGGGGCTCTCTCTCTCTCACGTGATCTGGGGTGGGGTCACATGACTCCCTCTCTCCTTCTTCTTCCTTCCCCTTCCCCAGGTCACGTGGACCCCTCCTCCCCAGGTCACGTGACCCCCCTCGAGGTCCCCCCGAGGTCACGTGACCTGAGGGGCCACGCGACCCCCCTCCCCCCCGGTCACGTGACCCCCGGGGAAGGGGGGGGCTGGCGCGGCGCATTGTGCGGACATTCTCCTAGTGCACCGCGTGGTCACGATTGACGGCGACGCCGACGGCGACGCCGACGCCGCTCAAGCCGGAAAACGGGCGCCTACGAGCTGCGCTCTAGAAACGGGTGTCGTAAGCGAGCGACGATGTCGGCGTAGAGGCGAGATTGCGGCGCTTGCGTGAGACTGACTGCGGCGGCACGCGGAGACCCTTTTGTACTCGAGTGGGCTTCTGAAACAATCGGCGCAGAAGGTTCGTCGCGTAGAATATTCTACACCCAGAATGAGCAACACGATTGCCGACCTGATCAGAACATCACTGGACAGAGTCAGCCAAACCTGCACCCGCGGCCAGGCATCGAACCTTGGCTATTTGCGTAGAATGCAAGCGCAATAATTTTTAGGCCAGCGAGCGCGCTTTCGCCTACCTGGTCAGCTGTGCTAAAGTCACCGCATCCTGAGGAAAGTAACGCCATTACCTTCCCTACCTGCTCAGCCGGACACAAACGGACACTAAGATACAGACGACCCAAACTCTCGCAAGGCGATTGGCTAATCGGTCTACGTTGCCAGCGGAACTCGCCATCTTGGTCCATTTAAATCTTCAAGAAGCTTCCAGTGGGTCGTCCTAAAACCAGTCGCGCCAATACCACTATGGGGCATCGTCGAACTGGAAGCGTTCCTCGCCAAATTTCAAAGTCTATGGCACTGTATGCGATCAACTTATTAATCGTTCCCATCTCCATGGATCTCTTACAATTATATTGTTCTTCTTGCGTATTTCAAGTACAGTAAACTCATTTTTCAGTGCCTCCAAGCACCGACACAGCATCTGGAGGTGGTACGAATGGTGTACGCTTGTTTCACCGGTGTGTGGATTAGCAAAATCATCGGTATACCAAAAAACGACTCCATAAAGCTACCCGTCACCAGCGAATCTAGATCGGCTCATCAAGAACAGAGGGCTCAAGGAGAAATTGCTCATTTCGCGGACCAACATGGCGACCATGCGGGAGCTTCTGCGTTACTTTCCCAGGATCCAGTGACTTTAAGCTGCGCGGGCGGCCACCATTGAACCGCTGCCATTTTATTGTTGCTTATGATTCAAAGGTATGCCAACTAAACGAAAACATTATGAGCGGACCGCAAACGTGAGGCGTGACTACTGTTGTAAATAAAATCGCAGCAAACGAAAAAAAAAACATTCATGGCTAGACTTCTTGTTGCCAAAAAATTAATAAAGAATGATAATGCGTGTGTTCTGACATGATGTTCGCTGGACACTACTTTCGCCGGTGTGTGCAGCAAACAACATATCTATCTACAAGATATGCATTTATAAAGTAGCTTTTTACCAAGACTTTAAATCGGTTCAGTCAGACTGAATATGTCATAGAGAAACTCATTATTCCATCCACCGAAATGACTATTTTAAAAGGATCCAATGATATTAGGCTCGACAATGCAGCACCAAATAGTTGACGTTAATTACTGTTTGTCCACGACATCTGCGTATAGCTGTCACATTGAAAGCGGGAGGAACCGCCCAACTCCTGCCATTCATTATTACTCTGACCTCATGTTAACATGTAGGAATTGGATTGATAAATGAATACAAAGGCCACCCTAGAAAAATTCAGTTGAGCAGAGATTTCGAAATTGTAGAACGCGCGAAGGAAGAAGTGTGGGGGAAGGGAGGGTTCCACAGGAAACTTACACATCACTCAACAATATAAATTTATATTGTGACGCAATCAACGGAAATGACACTCTAGAACTCTAGAACGGGTTCTAACTAAGTGTGGATGGATGTAAGTAGTATCTAATAAAATAAAATATTATGGGATGCAAAAACCAATTTTTGTTTTGAAATCACAAAACACTGAAGTATTCATTCGACGACCCACAACGCCAACAGACATTACGGTAGCGGAGACAGTATTTGGGACTGTGGAAGTAATCGTTATACAACCTAGAAAAATAAAAAAATAAAAAAACAATTTAATATTTACGCTTTAATAATTAATTACAGGCTGTTCAAAGACAAAGAAACAAAGGCAATAATTGAAGTCGACGAAGGAAAAGAGTTATCCATTAAATGAAAGTCGACGAAGGAAAAGATGATATTCAGTAAATGGTTGTTAGTCCAGCGGAGTGCATGTGTGCGCTACTTGCGTCTCTCTCTCTCTGTCGTGTGTATTTATTTCTTTGTTCAGCTGGCATATCCCACAAACAAATAAACTAGAGACAGTTAAGGATGTCAGTGATATTTAAAACACAAACCTAGTGTTAGAGACATTTCGAACTACACAAACATGAAAGCTCGTCTCTAACGCTTTATGGTTGAAACATATGATTTCTCTTAAATTCTGTGCATTGCACTCTGCAAGCAAGGCATTTTGTTGAGAGAGAAGTTCTGTTACCGTCCGATTCTTGAGGAGTTCTGCAGGGTTTTGGTGTTAACGGCATCTAGTTACCGGCAAGTGTCAGTATCGTCTATGCAGAATGTGAGCCAACTACTTGCCGCCGGGACTGATTATCCGGCTGTTTTTTTTTTTTTTTTTACTGCACCCACAAACGACAACCGAGTGGCGCGGCTAAGTCGGGAGCTTATAGGGTCTTCAGCCACCTGACCCCTAAATCCCGACGGCCCTATATTAGGCACTAGCACGTCACCACACTCCCACCTTCGCGCCCGCCGCACGGCATATCCCATCTACCTAGCTCCCAGCGCCCCCCCCCGCCCACCGGGAAATAATTTCGCTAGCGTCGTCGCAAACACATATGTTCAGTTAAGTTCAAAATGCCTATGCACGCCTTAGCAGGGCGCATTAAAAATGCGCGTGTCTCCAAGCAGTACATTACAAATGCCTTTCCTACACTGCGCTTTAAAATGCGGTAGTAAAATTGCGATAGCTTGATAAGGTTCCAAATGTAAAATATAAATTCTTTGGAAGTGGGGCCATAAAAGCCAAAGCTGCCGCCACCGCTAAATGCTCCACGACCCCATCTGCAAGCGCATATGAGTAATACACACATAATTTCGAATATTAGAATTAACGCCGCACCCCATAAAGCTAAATCCAAACCTTTCTTCAGAGCGTGCTTTGAAAACTTCCACCCCTCACCCCCCCCCCCCAAAAAAATAGAATAAAAAGCCGCGTCTTGACACGATACCAGCCCGGCACTCCGATGGTCTCAGGCTCTTTAAACAACGCGCAGTCAAGCGACCATGGGATCTCCACGCTCACTTTGCGAGCTGGCTTCAACTGATAATGTATTGCGTAAGTGCAGTTTGATAGAAGATTCTTAGCTTAACTGAAGAGGGACGTACACATATCCGCCTCACTCGTTAAGTACGTGTTATCAGCTCCCGCATACATACGAAACTCTCTGCAGCTTGTAGCCGGAAACAAAATGAACAAGCCGCGTTTAAACGCTGCAGACGTATCCAGGCGCCCCCCTACTATCGTCACCTAGGCACACTTGCTCGATCTCAGACCTAGTGGCATGACAGGTGAGTTAGTTCGATAAGGTCTCCAAACCCGCGTGTTTGATGCTCTGGCGAGCAATGTAAGCTCGGTGAGGGGGCGTGGGTTTGCGAGTTCCGGGAGTGTAAGATTTAGGCGATGTAGCGTCACGTTTGCGAGGTCGGTGGGTTCAGCATGAGACTTGGCGCAGCATGAGGATTCCGGAAGGGCCATGGCTTGGGTTTACGGGTTTGCGGGGTGACATCGAGGAAGGGCGAGTCATGTGGCTTTGCCCGTACACTTTCGTGGCAAGTTGAGGTCGACACCCGCTTCGCTGCATGGCGCTGTTAGCTCGTGCAACTAGTTTCCAACGAGTGAATGGAAAGGAGGAGCGAAGCGCACGACGAGATTTATCTCCAACGTTCGAGCTTCCGGCTTTTTCGCAGCTGCCGCGCGTGGTCTTTTGCCTGTTGTCTCAGCTATCGCCAGTAGGCAAGGTCTTTGTTGGCCCAGGAGATGCGGTGGCACCTGCGGAAAGGCGACAGCCCGTACCATGGCGGCCCGCAGTGCCAGGTCTAGGATGATGGTATGTGGATGATATGATAGCAGAGTGACGGGGTCAGGCTTCGGAAAGGCCGCTAAATGGGAAAAGTGGGTGTATCACTGGGCAGCATGTGCAGCCCAATGCGGGCCTCCGTTTATGCTCGCTTCGCGGTGACCGTCTGCAGGTGGCACGTTAAAGAAAAACGAAAAAAGATCTTAATTCATCTGGCACATTCCCGTATGCCGCTTCTGTGGCGCATCATGCACCTCCGATGCACACCTGAAAATCGCATACCTAACGGCGGTATGAACAGAGAAGGGGCCGCGAGCTTCACCGCTCTTGAGCCCGTTTCCGCGTAACGGCAGGGCACCGATATACGCACTGACGTTTTGGGGTCGTCGACGTCAAACGTCCCAGACGTCGCGCTCTACCACCTCTGATGTCTAAGCAAAAATGCGTGGCCTTTTTGCCGCAATGTTCATAGCCACGCCCTGAAACATGCTTACAAATTTGTTTTTTTCAATGACGTGAGCACGTTTTTTATTTAGCCAGCGTGGTAGTAGGCTATCGACTCACTACTGATAAAAGATCAGCTGTTTTTATGTAAAACCCTAACAATAGTTTTGCTGAGGTTTCGACTCTCGACTCACAAATGCGGTTGGGCTTGTGCAGTTTTGTTTTAACTAAAATTTAAAAACACAATTTTTTGAAAATTTTACTTATTGTTGTTTTTTTTATTATGGCTCGTTACTCCAGAAATAATATTACTTTTACCGGCACATACCCTGTAGATATTGAATCTACTATTTCACAAAAGACACAGAAGCAAAAAATCGTTGCAAACTGATTACAATGCGGCATCGCGGTAAAAACAAAGCCGCTCGACCTGCCAGAACTGGTGTTTTGGCGGCCTCAACGAAGCCGAGCTTCATACCGGAGAGGTTCCAATAAATATACACTTTCAGGCCTTTCCACTCTGGCGAAGAAGGAAGAGAAGCCAGGCTCGCAGCTTCCTGTTCTCGGTGGCGTTCAGGCGACCGGGCATCGATGCTCTTCTTTCGCAAGGAAATCTGAAGCGCTCGATGCAGGGGAAACTGTGGTGATAGCGGCCTCGCGGCGGTTGCGAATGACGCGATCGCTCTGCTGCGCACATCGCCGGCTCGTTCCATTCCCGCTCTTCGCTCCTCCGAAGAAATGTTGTCGCAATCCATAGCGGCGGCAGCAAACATGTCGTCATGGTTGCCGAGGGCTGGCGCGTTTGCCGCGATCTATGAGTGACGGCGGCAGGCGAGGACAACCGGCAAAACACTGGCACTCTGGACAGCTACCGCCATCTATGAGCGACTGGCGCACAACCAGGTGTTAGCGGTCGACAACGGGTGTCCTTCAAAGTCACGTATATCTTCGAGCAATCTGTATAGCGAGCGCGGCGGTAACATTTTCCGCGCGTTTTTGTGCAAGTGGCCTGTGATCCTCACCGTTGACACTTCGTACGTATTCCAAGAGCAGAAGAAGTACGTTGAAGCCCGCGGTTCGGCACGCACCTAGCTCGGAGATGGGTTCCTCGATGTGCGTCCTAGTTATGCCGGCAATCGACGGGCGCAGTCCCTGGAGAGACGGGGAAAAAAGGTGGATGCGCTTTTATTATTAGGGTTTGGACCAGTAGATGAGTCAGAGTGTCCAATTTTTCTGCCACGCGGTTCCGTGCGGAACGGTTTTTTATTTCGTTCTTAGCCCGAGACTGGGGCAGGAAAAGAGGAAAGCTTCAAGTAGAAGAAAAACTGAACAGTCGAGGACACGTTTTAGTTTTTCTGAGCACACCTGAGCCTCTCACAGTACTATTTCTTGCGCTCAAAAGCGTTCTTATGTAAGCGAACCCCAAATTAGCTTTTAAAGAATTGAGTGAAACTTCTGCCGGGCTCCGGCATATCTCTCGCCGCAAAAGTTTCGGCCATCGGAACGATAAGGTGTTAAAAGAACAAAAAAATTTAAGATGTTAGAAAACACATGAGCCAGGAGGAGGACACGGTGACGCTGCGACAAGGCTTCACCATATACGAAAGCTTAAAAAGAAAGGGACAGGTACAGAAGACGCATGGGGCGACGCTGCACGGCATAGCGTGTCCAGGAGGCTTAGACTAGACGGCGTGACCGATACATCTACATAAATCTGTAAAATATTTTACAGTCTCAAAAATTTTCAATATTATACTACCCAGCAAAATAGTTTCTAGCGTATTAAAAAGCCCGTCCAAAATACCTCCCTCTCCGCACCCAAGGAGTGATTCTCCTCTCACTTCTATCTTAGAATGAGCGATGATAGCGTATACATTTTTTTTCACTAATTAGGAAGGTCGATGCCTCGCATGCCTGCAGACAAAGAGGCCCTGTTACATCGGTAAGACGGGTGGACATTGCCGTCCGCGAGCTCGATGGAAACAGGTTTTCGTTCACCCTGTCAAATTGAGGCAATTCCAACTTCTTTATGAAGAATGTTGTTCTCGATCGATAATCATGTTCAACGACTTCTGTTCTCCAACTGTCGGAAAACCCCCTGTCACAGTGTTGTGGTGCCGTGTCACTGGAAATGCGTATCTACAAAGTGCTTGAGCTATCATGGACTGCGCAACGTACTCTCGGGAGAATGTTCACCTCTTAACAAGCATTGTACGCTCCTGGTTTTGTCAGAATGCTCTTCATTCGTTGCCAAAAACAGCTTTTCCTAGCCAAGGAAGACGGGAGGGCTGATATTTTCATATTTTGCGGCAGCATTTAACGAGTCTGCATTAAGGAAAATTCAAGCTCTAGAATAAGGTACGCTGGTGGTCAACTGCGAGGCGAAGCGGTTTGTGTAGCGTTGTGCTCACCCGAAGTCGTGTAAAAAAACTGCTACTGACGGTTCAGCCGTCATAGCAATTCGTATAAAGTGAATACTTTCATCATGACGCGACGGGAGCCTGTTTCTCCTGACTGCTTTCTGATCACCTCATTCGCCATGACTTCAAAAAAACTCTAACCACAACGTTACGTGTCTTCACAGCCGTCTAGCAAACCGCAGGCAACAGCGACTCGCTATCAGCACTGATCACGTTACACTCGCTCCGAACTATTCTGTTGTCGCTGCATTTTGTTCTTGTTATTTGAAATATTTTCAACGAGTAAGTTGGTGCATGCTATTATCATTATTGAAGTCATATATCCAAAAATTATTTTCAGGCCATTCCACTTTTTGTTGTCTAATTGTTTCATCGATGAACTGTAGCACTTTCGACCATTGCTTTCCGTAATCACACATTATATAAAAAATAATATATATATCTATATCTATATCTATATATATATATATATATATATATATATGTGTGTTTCTTACGTACATTGTACAGATTCCGATATTGCGAGATACTACGCGTCGCACCACAGAGCGGCTTGTCGCTTCGGGGTCCCTGGGACCAAGCCTATTTAGGAAAATTATTAAAAGTCCGGGATAATAATATTGTTAATTATTGTTACGTAATTATATTTTTTAATATTGGTTTATAAGCATGGTTTCAATTATGAAAATAGCTCAGCATCATAAATAAACACTAGCTCAACATCAACGAAAGCACGCGAAGTCAGTAGCTTTCTGGAAAACCGTGAACGCTCGACGGGTTTAGTCCGGTGTTATCGGAGCCTCCGCCCCGGCAGCACAGTACCCGTGGAGAGATAGTGCATCCAACCCTCCTGCGCTGTCATCGCGCCGCACGCAGGGGCTGCCGCACTATCTATTCTCCACGTGGCGGTCCCGCCGGGGCGAGAGATGCGCTCCGTACAAACTGACTACCGTCTTGCCGGTATTACAGCAGCCTAAAATGCTTCGCGTGCCTTCTACCGTTCTGCAATTTGTCGATTTAATGTTTATTTATGATGGCGCCGAACAATGTTTCTAATTGAAACCATGCTCTTAAACTCAATATTAAAAAGTTAATTACGCAAGACTAATGAACGATACATTATATCGGCCCTCAATGACTTTCCGGAAATAGACCCTAGCCTGGGACCAAATACAGAACCTTTTTTTGGTGCGATGTGGTTTTATATCAATTTGTCATCTTCGGAACACCCTCGCATATATCACTACACATCAGCCTTGAATAATATTAGATAATTATTAAAAGTGTTTTAGCCGGATAAATTTTAATAAAAAATAAAAACACGTTACGGCTGGCGCTTTACACTCATAGCCATCGGTGTTGCCATGTTGTCCGCAAAAAATCGGCGATTCCCAGAACCTGGCAACACGGGTTGTCAAGCACAAGCGTCTGCTCTTTGGTTCTCCAGAGGTGATACGCATGCCACATTATAGCTGTCGTCCATGTAATTGTAATATTCCCTGTGGGCAACAGAGCCAAAACAAACAAATTGCCCCAATGCCGATAAACATGTGTTCAGGTTGCAAGCGTGCTTGCGAAATGTTAGTGTCTTTACTTTTATTACTGACATCAATCAAACATGACTTGTAGGATGATTAGAACCACTCAACGAATCTTACTTAGTGATGAGCGATGTAGTAACGAGACATTGTTCATTTGGTTGTACTTTTCTTTTTCTACATGCAATACGGCGACATCTGGCGGGCGTGCTGCGGGCGATGATATCTATAACGATAACGACGAGACTGACAACTACGGCGTGCTTTTTTGTTTTTTATTTGTTTTGTTTTTTGTACACCACTTTTTTTTTCACAGACGTCATGAGCACACGTTTGAAGCAATAATGGGGCCCGGGTTATTCTTCATGCTATACACACAAATTCTAAAGCAAGTAGGTTTTCAGTTTGCCTCTTATAAAAAGCATTTTCCACTGAGTAAAGAGAACACCACTCAGAAAAAAACAAAACCAAAAGACTCCTCACTATAAAGTGACACGTCGTCTGCTCGGAATGAAAGGACCGGCGCCAGAGGGCGGAGCAAGATAGACGCCCGTAAGACAGTTGGCAGATGGGCGAGCCACTCATCGATTAGAAGTGAGGTTCGCTAATATATACCCCAAAGAGTTAAGAGAGTGAAGCATTTCGACTTCTCTTTCACA
>JAZHYW010004216.1:0-11661 GCA_037355805.1 Ixodes ricinus
TTGACCACTCGGTCACATGACCAAACCAAATACGTGACGTCACAGGAAAGATGGCAGCGCCCAGGCAGCGGCTGGTCCCAGCTGGGCCGGAGCTTGTCGGATGCGTTGTTTGTTGTCGTTCGCGTCGGCGAGTTGATTTCAGACGCGGAAGCCGTCATATGAGGCCGGTCGAAAGCGACTTCAGAGTTCAGCGTGGTGTCGGACGTAGGTATAACGTGAACAGAAGGAGGAACGGTGTGCATTTCGCTGGTGACCGACGGGGATATTGCCACGAAAGAGACAATCGGCCCTACGTTGCTCGGACCTCGGATTGATTCGGATACCGCAAGTAAATTTTAAGGCGACGTTTCTGTGCTCTCGTTGACCATCGGAATCTTCGAGGTCTGCAGTGAAGCGTGTGCAATATGTTTGGATACGCAGTTTAGCGACGGAAATTGCGTGAGTCGTGCTTGGCAATGTGCAATCTGGTGCCGCTTCGTTCAAATGACCGAAGGCTCACTTTGGTTGTGCGGCGCACTGGAGAGCTGCCTTTCAGGTGCTCCAAGTTGGTAGTTCCTGTGCCGTGCCTTAGGTGATGCTATGCTGCTTCCTAAATTGTTATGGCGTAGACGTGCACTTTCACGGAGCACAGGTGTTGCAGTTGGTATTGATTCCCTTGTCTGTCGCGCGTTTCGTCGACACAAGCTTCATCAACACTCGGTACGCGAATTGCAAGCTGTATGGACATTTCATCGCGCGTGTTACCTACTCAGTCCACCTGTTCACGTCGCTTTGCGACGACAGTCTGCAGCGGCTCATTACACAGAAAGTGGTTCCACATTCATTTCAGTTCAGTTCGTCCACGGCAGTCGCCAAACCCCGAAGGAGGTGATTTATTCGAACAGAATGCCTCTAAAACAATGCAGCTTTTTAGTGGTCAGGATAGAATCTCTTCTGTCTGTTTTGTTATATTGTCACAGATGCTTGCTCCAGTCCTATTTTCTATCAATATTTACTATTCTGGAAAGTTCCAGGCCATGCTCAGCTGTCATCGTATGTTCTGGTGGAGGTGCTGCACACTTTGCCCCATAGGCCTTCACTCTGTGTGGCCCTGGCGGCTCCTCAGCCGAGCTTGTCTGATAACAATTAAGACACGGGTAGCGGATTATCCCGCGTCCTAAACGCCCGGCGAGCCGTAAACTAAGTCCTATCCCAAGCCCGGCAGAAAAACCGCAAGACGAGCGAGTACCGCAAGGTACGAACCTTGGAAATGCACCACGAAGAACCTGGAAATCCGAGCAAGTCGCTGCTGCCAGCAGGAACCACCGAACTCGGTCTGCCAGAAAACCGAAGCTGACTAAGCCAACAATGGCAAACCTGTAACAACGAACCACGTCCGCTCCCATCATCGCATGCGTGCCCGTCGCACCTCACACTCCGATGCCCTTTCACGCAAAGTATAGGAAGACGTCGAGGGCTGGATTGAAATATATGACTCGTGTCGCCCGCCACAGTAGGGTAGATGGACAACCAGCTCCTGCAGAAGCTATACTTCTCGTGGAAGAAACTGCCAGGCACTGGTTTGAGAACAACGTACCTCCCCAACGTCGTAGGAAGTTTGCAAGATCGAGCTGAAGTGCACGTTCATCAGCCAACATTGGCCGGGAGAGCGAATTCCTGACTTCTGTCCAGGATGCGGCCCCAACGAGAGCGTCACCGCCTTCGTGGAAGATGTTTTGGGCTTGATCGAGCACCCACGCCAACCCTGCTTCTATAGAAGACAAGAAGCTAAAAATCCATGCCCCTCATGTGAGGTAGCAACACCTCCGGCAGCCTTGTCCGCAGAACTCCACGACAACAGTCGAAGGGTTCACATCACCGCGGCTTCCAACATTGAATGTGGCACTGCAGGCCTGAGCCTGTCACTATCAACAACTGCCCAGCTTCTCGACACTCGGAGTCGTCCAGCTGCGACTTCGACGCCAGCCTCCCAGGCATCCTTGACATCCTCGACGTTGTCCGGGCGGAGATCGAAGCTACTTCCTGCCATCAGTGGCCCGGCTTTTATTTTGATTGCCGAGATTGTTTCGGAACAAGTTCGACAGGCTATTCATCTGGAGCCTTCTTCGAGCGAAGCGGCATCTGACGATCCGAGGAGCGACTTATGCACAAAGTCACGACGACCATTATCGGCTACCCGTTACAATTCAATGCCGATTCAACGAGACACCCCAACGCCGAAGCATTCATACATGCCTGAGCTTGCTGCATTGATGCAGAAAACTACCAGAAACTTTGCGGATTAGAAGCCAGCACTGCAGCTTCAGTGCATCAGATGTCAGTAGCCGCACATGACGTATGATTGCAAGACGGCATCAGTCGGTCAAAGTTGCCACTCGACCAAACTGAACTCCGACGTGCCAGGAGCGTCATCCGACAACAAAGCAGCACAGGTACTATGACTGAACGCCTGACACGAGACTGTCGCAGAAAGAAGTCATCATGGAACCGTTTGCAAAGAACCAGTAGTTACGTAATCAAGTGGAAATCAACATATTTGATACACTAACCTAATAAACATATTTCCGCTCGCCTTTATGCCTTCAGAGTCTCTACACAAAGAATTCTGTTCACCACACATGTTGGAACTTTTGAGTACACTCGCATCTCTGACCCCTCAATATTAATTAATGGCATGCCAGACTGGTTGCATTGGGCTGCACTCGTTCCACTTCTCCTGAACATATGGCGCATCCGAAAACCAACTCCAGTGATGTGAAAATGTTATTTATGAATTTATTCTTTCCAGGGGCGCTTTGTAGGCACTGCAGAGAGGATACTTAAAACTACGCACATGCTAATAACATTGAAGCACACTGCTGTAACTTGTTAATTGCAAAAACAAACACACCTCTGAGCATCTAGTTTAATGGTATGTGTTCATGCATTGTTATATAGCAGGACACTTTCAATACATATGACACAATAGACCCTTTGCAAAACCCCATCAAGCAACACAACTGTTGCCATTTTTTCGATGCAAAGCTCAGTTCACGTCGAACGCTAATGCAGCATTTGAGTCTAATATGCGACTTGCCATGATTCACAGTGATGGCGGATATAACATTCTTGTCGAACAAATGCCCAAAGTATGAAGGCCTTAGGCAATTAGAGTAGTAACTACTGTAATTCGTTCCAATCACAATTTGGCAAGCAACGAGGCTACAGTCTCGAGTGAGTCAATATGCATGTTGGAGAGAGGCACAACGACAACATATCATCAGAGTGCTCGTCAGCACAGATTTGTCACATCCCTTCACTCCGTCAATCTGATTGGCACGAGGGGGCTGTGGCGGTTATGGTTCCAGGTTATGGTAATACGAAATATAGGCAGCCCACACTTTAGAAAGAAGTCTATTGAAGAGACCGAAAGGAAATGGTAGTCAACATTTTTCAACAAGACAGCTTGGAAAGGAGTGAACACAAATATGATCTATCTTGTACAGGTAACTAGAACAAGTAACAACTGACCAACTAATACAATGCACTCTTGATGAAAAAAGTATTGCTGCAATAAAACCCACGAAAGAGAAAATGTGCAATTAATCTATGCGTACACCAAAATAGCAAGTCCAATAGCATTGAAGCAGTGCCTGCAACGCTTTATTCATCCCCACACTCAATAAAAACGTCATCCTCGCAGCTGAAAATAAGTGTGCAATTCGCACTCACAAAAAAGGAAGAAAGCGATCGAATGTAGAATCGTCGACTAGCACAAAAGGTTAAAGATACGCAGGAGCTCCTCGCCAAAAGTTTCTATGGTTATTCGGTGACGCAGGGCTGAAACAACTTCCCCTAGGTCCTCACGCGACGCATACGCCTCGCAAGTGGGCTCATTTTCGTCTTCTGCGCATGAGAAAGGAAGTAGCGGTGACGTCAGAACGCCGAGCCCTGATTGGCTGATCGCGGTCCCCTATCTGAGCGTCGTCTGCTCCTTTGCAACAACGTCTGCTCTGCAACGTCGTCTGCGTCTGTCTTACCTTTCCTGCGACTTTCGGAAGTGCAGGTCTTTACGAGCGAGCTCGACTTCGCCTTTCAGAGAAGGCAGACGAAATAACTCGAGCGGTTCGTTGTTTTTGTCGAACAACTAGCAGACGCGCATCAAGGAGGGAAGTCAAAGTACTCACTGGCGAGGTGTCCCGAGACGCCGAGGTTTGTTTGCTAAGAACCGAGAGTGAGCGTGTTAGTGTCCGCAAGTTCCCTCCCAAATACTTTTCCCCCCTTTCGTGTGCGGCAAGACTCCTCATTCTTTAACGGCGTCGGCGGGTTGGCGCAGTTAACGTCGTCTGCTTTACGTCTGCTAGTCAAAGCGATGGCTCCTTTACCTTTCCTGCGTCTGTCGGATATTCACCGCTTTTTCACCGGCGAGAGTCACCGTTGCCTCGGAAAACAAGGAGATGACAAGAGGAAGAGATTGACCTCTTAATCTAAAATTGAGGTCAGTGATCACAGTATAATACGGGAAGGGTTCACAAGGGTCGCGCGGGCACATTCCATTCAGCACGCCAGCCGGTCGTGGGCAGACGGTCACCGAGTCGGAGTGGCTGCTAGGCCTATCTGCCGAGTTCGCTTGGTCGGTGTCGGTGGAATCGTGGCCGCTGGAGCTTTTCCCGGGTGTTTGTGGATCCAGCGTTCTTGTTCGTCGTGGTCTGGTTCAAGTACTTTTTACTTTTTTCTTGCTGCTTGAAGTCGGGACGCGAGAGAAGCGCACGTAGAAAAATAAACGTCCGTTGGTCGTCGCGACCGCGACGCTGTCGGCCATGCTGATTTGATCGTAACAAGTGCGTAGCTTCGGAGCTGTCGTAGGATTTTGTCGTAACCTGCGCAAAACTTACGAAAATTTCGGTTCGTGAATACGAATTTGTTTTTAAGTTTTGTCTTACGCATATTTTTGGCGTAAGATAGTTTCGTGAATCTGGCCTCTCCACTTGCAAAAGTCGCAGGAAAGGTAAGACAGACGCAGACGACGTTGCGAGCAGACGACGTTGCAAAGGAGCAGACGACGCTCAGATAGGGGACCGCGATCAGCCAATCAGGGCTCGGCGTTCTGACGTCACCGCTACCCCCTGCGCGAGAAGCAGACGAACTTGCCCTCCGCATACCTTTCGCTTCGATTCTCAGACGTTCAAACGAACCCAGAAAAATGCGAATATATTATGCTAGGAGTTATAACGTAAAACGTAAACGTCATATCGTACAACGTAAAGATCGCAGGAGCTTCCCTAAAGGTTGGCTGTGATTATGCAGTTACCTAGGACTGAAACGAATTTCCTAGGCCCCACGTCCGACGTATACATGTCGCGTCGATTCCCAGACATCCCAACATTCAAACAAAGCGTAAAGAAAGCGGAAATTGCATGCTAAAAGCACTCAAAGTTCTATCGACCCTCGAACATATCCGGGAATCCGAGCTCGAGTACGGCGATTACGGCTGATGCTGTCTCTGCAGGTGTTAATATCCAGATGATACATGGCGATCTTGCAGGAAAAGGTGTATGAGATCTCATTTCTTCACATGTCACATTATACCAGGTCACTGAGCACTGAAGAAGACCGACAGTCGTCGGAAAGCAGCTGCCACATCGCGGCTACTGCGCACCGAACAAACCCGCATTCTCCAGCTCTGGGCGCTGCCATCTTACCGGTGACGCCACGGCTCTTGTGAGGTCACGATGACATGGTCACTTTTGTAAAAAATGGCGGCAACCGTGAACAGAGTATAGAGACAAGAGCATCGCACCTGCTCGCGCGAGCGTGTGGCCTGATCCTGAGGTTCATCTGCACGGTCTCTCGTACTGAAGTCACTGGATTCTAGAAAATAACGCCATTGCCTTCCTGCTGCTAGCCGGACACAAACAGATACTTACATACAGGCGACAAAACCTCGCAGGGTTATTGGCTGATCGACCTCAGTTGCCATGGCAATCGCCATTTCGGTTCATTCAAATTTTCATTAGTGTCATTCTGACCCAGTCGTGCCAAGGTCCCCCAGGAGCATCATTCTACTAAAAGTGCTTCTCGTCAATAGTAGCGTCTTCGGCACCGTGCATAGTGCTCTTGCACGAGACCATGATGCAACGCTACTTCCGGTTCGGAAATCTAGCCGGAACCCGCCGGAATCTATGTTGGAGGCATTCGTCGTTGTTAAGCGGGTTTCACATGCAGCGATTCCGCCGCCGAAATCGCTGCCGCTAGCGGCGCGGCGGCACGGATCGCGAGGTTTCATTTCACATGAGCTTTTTCTGCCGTTGCGATGGCCGAATGTTGCTTGCAGCAAGCAGATGCGATCACTTTCACGGCCTCAGTCAGCTCTTCCTACTATAGAGTTTCTCTTTGGTCCCATTGTTTCTGAATGTTTTGAGCTGCGCGTCCCAAAGAACCCGACGCTTCGACACTTCACATATAAGCAGTTCATTGAACTGGGCGCGATACATTTTCTTACTTGGTGGACGATATGTGTTCGAAAATACACGTCAATTGGAGGTGGAAAAAATGGAAGTCAGAGAAATTAGCCTGGAGATACTCTCCTGACTGGCTACTCTGTTGGGGATGGGGTAGGGGTATGACAGATATAGAAGAAGAAAAAAAAAGTAAAAACAATGAAAAAAAATCACACTTGCAGATTAAACATACACATAAAATAGACGCAAGATAGAGTTCACTGCAACATGTTAGAGTCTCTTGTCGAGGTCTGTTACTGTAAGGAAACGTATGAGGGCGCTCGTAGTTGTCAAGGCACAGGCTTCATTATCCCAGGGGCCCAGGAGACGCTGAATCGTTAGGGCTGTTCCTGGTGGCTGCTTAATGTCCTTTAATAATTTCTGCCGGTGCTCTTCATACTTGGGACACACAATTAGAATGTGTGTAATATCTTCAATTGTTTCACACTCGGAGCAGTTGGGTGTTTCTAGCTTTCCGATAAGATAAAGGTAATAATTTGTATAAGATACTTTTAGCCGTATTCGATGGAGTACGGCTTCACGTCGTCTCTTCAGACCGCGAGGGGCTCGAAACATCAAGTTTGGATCGATATGTTTTAAAGATGAGCTGTCGTTGATGACCTTCTTCCAAAGGTGCTCTGCTTCAGATTTCCCTAAAATTGATGATCTCGTACGAATATCAGATTTTGAGAATGGAGCCAGCACTTGTTGAGAAGATATGTGAGCATGTGTAGCCATCGAATCAGCCATTTCATTGCCTGTTATACCACAGTGACTAGGTACCCATTGAAATGATATGGAATGTCCAAGTGAGACGGTGTCAAAGTGAGCTTTGTGTATTTCTAAAATTAGTGACCTGTTTGGGCTATTTTTGCCTAGACGTTGTAGTGACTGGAGGGCTGATTTAGAGTCGCTTACTATAGTCCAAGCACGAGGGGATGCTTCTAAGATGTATCGAAGTGCCTCACGGATGGCCACCAGTTCGGCAGCAGTAGAGCAAATTTTATGAGAGAGCTTGTAACCGGCTTTCAGACGAAGCGATGGTGCAACCAATCCAATAGATGATCCATTCTGTGTGGTCGATGCATCAGTATATATATGGCAAGAAGAAGAGTGTTGTGTATATAAATGAGATAAGGAAAGTTGCTGAAGGACGATTGAAGGTAGCGCAGATTTTTTGGTTATACCCTGGATGGTGTTGTAGACTTCAAGGGGGCAGTAACCAAGGTGGTGTAGTAAGTAACATTGGATTTTGAAATTTCGCTGGAAGGATCTCATTATGTTCAATAATAACCTGAGATATGCGGCTATAGAAGCGTCTCTCCGGAATGTTCGCTAGATGATGAGAGTGATGTCGTGTTAGATGGCGCATATGTATCCGTAGAGTTTCTTGGGTGCGAATAGCTTCGATAGGAAGGCAATGGGATTCTGCTATCGTGTCTATGGTTGACGTTGATCGCGGAACCCCAAGACACACTCTGAGAGCCTGGGCCTGTAGTGATTTGAGCATTTTCATGTTTGTTGGACTTAAGCCATGCATCACGGGTAAACTGTAGCGTAGGACGCCAACGAATAGGCTGGTATATAAACGGAGAAGAGCAGATGTAGACGTTCCCCAAGTAGTACCGCTTATGAAGCGTCCTAAATTAATAAACGCGGACAATTTAGTCTTGAGGTGTTTCATTTGCGAGTTCCAAGTTAATCCTTTGTCAATAGAGACTCCAAGAAAGACGTGATTTGGAGCATATGGGATTTTGTCTCCATTGATAGATAGAGGGAAGCGGTCCATCTTCATTCTTGTAAAAGCCACTGCGGCTGACTTTGCTGGCGCAATCTCAAGCCCGCGAATAATAAGGTACTGAGATATTCTGGAAAGTGCGTCTTGTAAGCGCGCATGTATGAGCTTTAGTGAGCTTGCAGATGTCCAGAGGCACACATCGTCTGCATAGAGTGTAAGGCGTACAGCGCTTGGTAGAATTTCTGGCAGACCAATGAGGGCAATGTTAAAAAGGACTGGACTTAGAACGCCCCCTTGAGGCACGCCTCTTGTCACAGTGTGACGAGAAGTTTCACCTTCCTTTGTGTTCATATATATTGTTCGATTGTGAAGGTAATCATTAATCCATGCATAAAGCCGACCGCTAACACCGACAGCTTTGAGCCCTTGTAAAACCGCTGAATGTTTGATGTTATCAAAAGCTCCTTTAACATCAAGGAAGACCGCTGTTGTAAACTTTCCGCGAAATTTCTGGTCGTCAACGTGAGTTATAAGGTCCATGACATTGTCAATTGAGCTGCGGCCTTGTCTGAATCCCGTCATGGTTTCTGGATACATTGATTGAGATTCTAAAAACCATTCAAGGCGTGAGAGAATTAACCGCTCCATACATTTGCCAACACAACTTGTTAAAGCAATAGGTCGGTAAGATCTCATGTCCAGTGGGGACTTGCCGGGTTTAAGAATGGGTATAACGCAGGCCGTTTTCCAGTCATGAGGAACACAGCCGCTTGTCCACGAAGTATTGAATACGTCTAGTAAAAGTTGACGAGCCTCTGGCCCTAGATGTGCCAGTGTGCCATAGGTTACCTTATCTGGACCTGGCGATGAGGAATGACCGAGAGAAGCCAGAACTTGATCTAATTCTGGAGCACTGAATACAATATCCATAATGGTTGAAAAGGGTGTGTCAGTTGAAGTTTCAGTGCTTAAAAGTGGACCACTATCGTTTGTTGCTGACAGAACAAGTGATGCACAAAATTCTTCAGCAATACTTAGTGGCGACTGTCTTAAGAAAAGTGATAACGCATGAAAAGGCATTTTTTGTTGTGGTGGAGATCTTAGTCCGCGGGCTATATGCCATATTTTTGTGAGCGGATCACGTGGGTCAAACGAAGCGCACTTTCTTCTCCATTTTTTTCTAGCGAGTTTATCTAAGTGACGGCGAATATGTTTTTGAGTTCGCCTGTCTTCACGAATGTCAGCTGGCAATTTGGTTCTCCTGGCTCGACGTTCTGCTCGTCGACGAATGGCTCGAAGTTTTTCGTACTCTGCGTCTACAACAGTTCGTGAGGACGTGAGTCGGACACTCCTGGTAGCATCTGCAGCTGATTGATGTACGACAGAAACAAACTCTTGGTAAGTATTTGCAGTCTGTATGCGCAGTTCTACCTTTTCCCGAAAACATGTCCAGTCGATATACGAGGTCATATCATGTCTGGCACTGCTGGCTTTGAAGCCGCGAACTGTGATGTATGTTGGGAAGTGGTCACTGTCATGGCTTTCTATGTCCACAAACCAGGAGTTCTGACATACGAGTTCACGTGAGATGAATGCAACGTCTAAGCAGCTGCTACAGCGACTGCCCCGAAAGAATGTGGGCGAACCGTCATTCAAAATACATAGGTCATAAGAATCCACCAGTTCGAGTAGTTCTCTTCCGCGACGTGTACTTCTTACACTACCCCAAGCGATATTATGGGCATTGAAGTCGCCAACAACAAGAACTGGTGTTTTGCATTCTCGGATGATATTATCCAGCCGTGTAGTATCAAAATCGCAAGCAGGTGGTATATAGGCTGCTATTACAGTGAACGTGAGCTTGCCTTTCTGTACAGTAACGGAGACGTACTCATTGTTCGGATGAGGTGAGATACTATGCGAAATATAGGTTAAGTCCTTTCGTAATGCGAGAAGGACTCGGCTGACGTCAGAACTGCGAGCTGATTGGAATACTTCATAACCCGATAATCGAAAATCTGGCGCTACACGCGATTCGCTAATCGCTAAAATCGGAAACTGATGTTTGAAAGTGAATTGTCGAAAGTTTGAAAGTCTATTACGAAGCCCTCTCGCGTTCCATTGAAAAACAGTCGCATTTTTAACTCTATCCTCGTATGAAGGGGCATCAGTCATTACCCTGATGTGACCCTCCTGTCATCGTTAGAGCTATAGTTTCAAATATCAAGATCCCCTGCAAGATGTCTTTCAAGGCGCATGATGGCAGCTGGGCAGTGAGACCTCGTATGACAGAGAAAATAAGGCTTACGACGTCACTGATTGTCATCGAGCCAAAGATGGAAGGCCCCGTCTGCCGGGGAGGCGTGTCACCACTGGAGGCGTTGCCCTGCGTGCGCTTGTTACCTACTCGTGGAGTTAAACCTGACGTGTCGGAACCCGCTGAAGAGGGAATCAGTTCGTAAGTGGAATTGTAGTCGGCTGTCTTTGTACTTGCCGCGGCAGCATATGTCTTCTTTTTCTTTTTTCGCGGTGCTTCTCGAATCATCGCGGCTTGAGATGCCGATTCTTCTTTTTGTTGAAGGCCAGGAATGGTGCTTGTATCAGCAGGTAAAGGGTCTTGAGTAGTCTTGTTTTCAGTCGATGGTGGCGTGCGCTTTGGGCCGTGGACAAATCTCTTTGTTTTCGCAAGAGCCGTTAGGCGAACTTTGCAATTAACGTAGCTTGCAGGGTGGTTTCCTCCGCAGTTTGCGCACTTGGCTGGTGAATCTCCCTTGCAGTCTTTGGTGAGATGTGGTTGAGAACATTTCTTGCATTTAGTTTCCCCTTTACAATATTTGGCGACATGGCCAAGTGCTTGACACTTGAAGCATCTGGTCGGTGCTTCAATAAATTCAGTTACTTCATGTTTGGTAAATCCAAGATTTACTCTTGATGGACGTTCAGAATTTGGGCGAAATGTGAGGACAACCCGGTCTGTTGGTTGCGCAGCCTCATCGGGCTTTCCTCGACGTCGGTATAGACGGCGGGCTGAAATTACTCCGTCTTGATGTAGGAACGATGCCAATTCAGCATCAGTGTGCCACAGGGGCACCCCTTTGATCATTCCGCCATTTTGAAGATAGGTCCTGGGTACGGTAGCTTGGATTGGAACCCCACCGAGAGAGCGAAGTTTGAGGAGTCGGTCAACTGTGGCGGCTTCAGCAACTTCTACCAGAAGGCCGCCTTTGTTGGTGAAGCGATGTCGTAAAATGGCCGCGGCTGCTGCCTGATTTACTTCGGTGCTTAGGCTTAGCGGGTTTTGTTTCTGCAACCGTTGTTCCTCATTCACGGGCGCAAGAAGCACAGGAATACCTGTCGTTCGTTGCCGACGGTGTTCGACGAGAACGAAGCCTTCCAGGTCGCCTTCTGTAAAATCTTGTTCCATTTCGTCGTTCTGGGGCGCTT